>JAODAL010020971.1:0-68155 GCA_025379985.1 Phyllomedusa bahiana | reverse complement strand
AAATGGGCCCTGAGTAAAAACGTGTTCCTTTGGAAATAAAAAAATTTCTAAAGCATTTTCTTATAACTTTTTTGTGCTTCCTTTGTTTTTCCTTCAGATGTAGTGTACATATTTCCTTTCTCAACTTTAAAAATCTATGGGGCTTTACTGTTCCCCCCTTATGACCCTCTTTGTTATATGGAAGAATATAAAGGCTTTTTGGGGCATTGTCCATTGAATACTATAATCAGGAGATACTGGGACATATTTACAATGACAACTGCACCTAAATTCTGGTGGAATTTGCACCAAAATATATGCTTTAGATCACATTTTTAAGTCACCTTTGCACCATGTTTGAGAAAAGGGATGTAGCTTCACTGAAATGTGTATGGCTTAACATGCAATGTGGTCCACCGAAAAAAATGCGCCAAAATTTTGATCCCATAATAGGCATAAACTAAGCCAACTAATAAATGCTTGGACAGAAGCATCTAACCAAGCGCCAAACTTAACCTACAGCTTGTAATAAATCTGATGCATTTTGAGACTGCCTAGTCTAAGTTTAAACTATCTAAGTACTTTAAAGAACAATAGCTCTGTCAAATCATACAGGTTATTGACTGTGGTAGTTTAAAGGGGTTGTCTCAGTCCATTGATTCATCTTACCTCAGTCCTGTTTTCTTGGTTTATTTTAAATTTTAGGGCTTGTTTACGGGCTTCTATTTGGCAGGAAAGCCGGGTCTGTAGCTATAGCAACCAGTGTGGCCTATCAGAGAATTAAATAGGTCTTAGTTATAGTGCCCTGAGAGTGATGCAGCCCATATAAGAGGGGAAAATTCAATGGGTAGGACACTTTTTTAATGGACAAAGTGCAAAGTGACTTGTTTTTGCAAGATCTTTAACATAAAAAGCAATCCTTGTAGAGAGACAACCCCTTTAAGTCTAAGTTTAAACTATCTAAGTACTTTAAAGGAGAATATATCTGTCAAATCATACAGGTTATCGACTGTGGATACAAACCTCTTTGCTTTCCTTGGGTTTTTTCTGTAGGAGAAGATAATAAATGATCAAAATAGTTATTCAAAATAGTTTCACTTTTATTGATTATAGTGTAAGATCTTTATTATCTATTTTACTATATTATAATCTGCCTTTTTGGATACTGACCTTTTCGGAAAATTTATCTTTTTTGTAGTGCTTCTAAAATAAAACACAAAGAGAATACACTAATTTAGTAGAATTCGAGATCAGAGTACCATAGTAAGACTTATGAAAAGATAAAAGGGCACTGACCTGTATCTTTAAAGTCCCATGCTCTGTGATCAGTGCAGTGAAGATAGAGCTGTTTTCTTACTATGGTACAGTAAAGCTATGAATAAAAAAATTGGTGCTCACCCTCTGGCTATAGTCACAAGCAACCATTATATAATGGTCATTGGGTATGGCCACAGAATGCTTGATAGAGATGCACATGGAAAGCTGTTGGTCTTCCAGCAAAATAATTCAATATATTAAAAGATATAATTATCCTGCACCATCTTGTAAAAAAAATTACTTTAATGCAAGAGATAGCTCATGCATTTTACCAATCTTTTTCAATGGATTATAAATAAAGCTTGGCATAAATTGAAAGATATCTTTTAATACTTTTAGCCATTTTTTCTGGAAGACCAACAGCTTTCCATGTACAACCCCATCAAGCCCCTTTTGTTGGGACTTTTTGCTATATCCACAATGAGACCAAGGGGGACAGTCCCCTTAGGGCGCACCCCTTTTTTTGGGGTTTTTTTGCACCAAAAAACGTTGACGCCATATTCTCTTAATAAACGAACTGTCATACACCAAAACTAGGCACATTTGACACTTTTGACTGCGACTAAAGTAAGCGCATCAAACATGCTAACAATAATATGCTATGCATATTTTTTTGGGGTATATGCCTAAATTAGGCGCATTAAATATGCTATACAAGGTATACCACACACCAGATTTTTGACAGGTTTATTTATTCAGACTCATTATATACTCATTTAATGTACCTTAAAACTGGTGTGGATACGCCCCAAATCTTTTATTCATAACTTTACTGCACCATAATAAGACAGTAGCTCTATCTTTATTTATCTGCACTGATCATAGAATACAGGACTTTGAAGATACAAGTCAGTGCCAACTAGTAGCTGTTTGTGAGAATCTTTCATGTTAGAGAAGAGTGATGAAGAGTTACATGGTGGAGTATGGTCTGGTAAGTACTTATGGTGCACTGTGTGGCTGGGACCATCTTGCAGGACACTGTGTGGCTGGGACCATCTTGCAGGACACTGTGTGGCTAGGACCATCTTGCAGGACACGTGTGGCTTTGGGGCCATTTTTCAGGGAAATGTGTGGTGGACCATCTTGCAGGACACTGTGCAGCTGGGACCACTTGCAGGACACTGTGGCTGGAACCATCTTGCAGGACACTGTGGCTGGGACCATCTTGCAGGACACTGTGTGGCTGGGACTATCTTGCAGGACACTGTGTGGCTCGGACTATCTTGCAGGACACTGTGTGGCTGGGACTGTTATGCTAACTGTTTTCCATTCAAAAGTTTTACTCTTTTATACATTTTTAAGACCATTACACTTTTTGGGTCAAAAATTTGGGGATCATGCACCGCCCATCAGGCCCGGTATTAGACTCATTTGGTGCATCAGTTTTACCCTTTTATCATAAAATTTTTGGGATAAATTTTCCACAGTTTATCTGCACGGATACACTATATACATTTCATTCAGAGTTCCCAAGTAACCAATGCATCAAGGGGTCAAGGAAAAATAATTTGTTTAATATGCATATTCCTTATATCAATCTGTTCCACTGCAGACAATCAGGAAGGTTTTTTTTTTTGCACAGCTTTGCCCTTTTAACTAGTCCTGTCATTTTTGATTGAATTCCCCTCACATCTGTATTGTCATTTTCATTTTAAACATAAAAACACAAGGGGAGCATATCAGTTCTAAACATGGAGCTATCCCCTTTGTATATGAACATAGCCTAATTTTCTTTGACATATTGAGATAGGTACTAAATTAGAAAAGTCAAGCACATAGGGAGGGAGTCATGATAGAAGGCCAGAGAAGTATTTGTACACCTCCCAATATTCAAAGTTTAAAAGCAATATATTTTGGACATTATATTGCATGTTTTCAGGTGCTTTGTGGAGCAACTGTTCTTCTGTATTATATATAATTAACCCCTTAATGACACAGCAATTTTTGGTTTTTTGGTTTTTTTAGTTGTTTTGAAGCATATTTTGTTTTTTTTTTTTTCACATACTTTTTAAAAATGTGAACTTCTAAAGGCAATTGACCATACCCTAAAGACTTGGAAACCCCCAAAGCATTCTATGAGGAGTGGAACATGAAAAACAAAATCAGATTTGTGCCATTTTGCGAGTAGTTTCGGTATAAATGACATGCTCTGTATATTTTGAAGGTGAATACAATTCAAAGCCCCTCAAAGCCATGTCAAAACTAGACTGGTCCCTAAAAAAATTATATTGCAAATTTTCTTGAAAATTGAAAATGACTACTAAAAGTAAATCCCCCAATGTGTAAAAAAAAAACATTTTAAAAATGTGCCAAACCTTTGAAACAAAAGGTAAATGCTATTTTTAAATAATTTTAGGGAATAACTTTTTTTCTTACATGCAGAAATTTTTGAATTGAAAATGGCAAATTTTTCAGATTTTTTCCCAAAATTTTGATTTTTTTTACAAATAAAAATTTTGGGTTTTTTTGGGCCAAAAAATTTTTTATGGGGCTTAAAGCACAAGTGTCTTAGAAAACATTCTCTGAAACACATGGAAAGGTAAAAGTGTCAAAAAGTTTTTGTCATATAAAGTGACAGATGTCAGATTTCAAAAATTGACTGCGGTGGTAAACGATTAATAGACAGGACTTTTACAGACATGACAATATCAATAAAGTGTAACTTTTTTATTTTTAGCATTTTTAAAATGGAAAAAAGGAAGTTTTGAATTTTTAATATTTTTTATATTTTTAAACTTTTTTTTAAACTTGTCCATCTAATCCTAATTAGGGTAGTTGAGCACTAGGGCGACAATTGCTTGTATATCATGCTGCATTATTTATATAATGCAGAAGTGTATACCAAGATGACGCTCCCATTACCTAATGTGAGCAGTAACACAGCAACTACGGAAGCCATCATTGGCTTCCAGCTGCCCTAGCGACCTTCTCGGTAACCTGCAAAATTCTTAAGGGGGTGAAGAACATTTATTGTACATTGCTTTTCTTGTACTAGAATATAACTGTAATAATGTTTTTTTGGGTTACCTATTTGCCATACTATAGTCTGCTTTATAGATACTGACCTCTTTGAAGATTCTTCTTTTTTGGAATTTTTCTAGAATAAAACAAAGAGGATTACAGCACATGTATACAATTGTGTCAATATTGGAATATTCATTTTTAAAAATATTTCATTGAATTTAGAGATAATGATTAAAATACTTATTTTAAAGAAACTGTAGAGCAAAGAATAAAATGTCATGATATGTGTAAGGGACTATGGAACAGGCTTATTTATGTCATGATATCAGTAAGGGAGTATGAAACGGGCTTATTAATGTAAAGTTAGTATGGTAGTATGGTGAGGTAGTATGGAATGGGTTAACTCACTTTGTGCCTCCAGATCTGGTGGGTGCCAACTGTTGCAGCTGACAAACTCCGTTAGTGACTGAGATTGGAGATAAAACTCCTATCACAGCCATTTAACCAATTAGATGCTGCCATAAACCTGACCACAGCACCTAAATGATTAAAAAATTCTACCATGGCCTGTTGGAAACCATAATTGTACAGTGCCGAATGGTTGTCATCGCAGCTGAGGCCCAGATAAAGTCCCCTAATGTCGTAAAAAATTAGACATTTTAAAAAATGATGGCAACCTTCAGAGAACATATGGTAGATGCTAGTTACAAACTAATTTGAGTGGAATAACTATCTGTCTTACATGCAGACATTTTTGAAACTTGAAAATGGCAAATTTTTCAAATTTTTCACAATATTTTGATATTTTTCACAAATAAACAAGGATTGTTTGGACCAAAATTTCTTACTGACTTAAAGTACAATGTGTTATGAGAAAAAATTCTCTGAAACACATGGATAGGTAAAAGTGTCAAAAAGCTATTGTCCTATAAAGTGATTTAAAAATTGACTGCGACGGTAAGGGATAAAAGGGGTTTTGCCACAAAGTAAAATTGACTCGGAACGTTTGTAAATGAAATAATACACATTTTCACCATTCATCATTATTAAAAATTCTGCACCGTTTTTGTTTTAGCTGCTCCTTTAGTGATCCATTATTTACAACTCATCTCCACTGTATACGACCAGGGCTGAGAGCTTCTTAGCAGGGCCGTTCCTAGCCTAAATTGCACCCAGGGCGAGGTGAAGAAATTTCGCCCCCCCTCTCCCCATTAACATTTTGTACCAAAAAGATGTAACACAAAGTTCTATGTATAAAATTACTAATTAATAGTTATACAGTTACCAAATAACACTGCTACACAAAACCAGAATCCAAAGACTAATATTACCATTAATCCCACTAAAACAAAATGTCACCACACCATAACCAGATATCAGCACCAGATAGTGACTGAATCATACCACAACATCATATCCACATATCACCACCACACAGTGACTGAATAAGACCACCACATCATAACCACATATCACCACCACACAGTGACTGAATAATACCACCATACTGTTAGTGAATAAACACCATTATACAAAGACCAATATTCCTAATATACAGTGCTTAAATAGTGGTAGATATCTTGTAAGCTGGCGCTTTTCAGACGGATAAGTTACAGCCAGTGATTCACAAGTGATGTGTTCTCTGACTGGAGTCATACTCTTTCCCTTTTCTTCTCCACATGAGAGCTTGTTTTTGAATGTCAAGTAGTGTCTTACTGACCTCAATTTAGTACTGTATAATGTTTTGAAAAACAATTCAAATTTTTAGGCAGGGTTAAGCAGAAAAATATGCTACTCTGCCATTGTTTTTTGGGTTTAATTTTTATGGACTTCAGCGTACGGCATAAATGTGATAACTTTATTTGCCAAAACCAAAGTTAAATGGTTTTTATATTTTGCTATCGTTAAAAAAGTACTGTTTTGGAGTAAATACAACTTTTTGGTAACTGTATTCCATTTTTTTGGGAAGCAAGATGAACAAAAAAATTCATTCTGGTATTGTTTTTTTTTTTTTTCATTCTCCCGGTGTTTATAAATGTGGTGATTAATAGTTTAGACTATTATCGGTGGGGAAAAAGCAATTAGGTTTATTTTTTATTGCACTTTTTTCATATGATAAATGGATATTTTAGTTTTTTTGTGTATATTTCTCAAAACTTTACTGTACTGCACTAATTCCTTCCTGTCTGTTAGTAGGTGTAAGGTCTTACAGATGTTAAGGGATACTTGAAACATGCAGTTTAAACAAACTGAGAAATCCAGCGCCGGTAAACAAACTAAGTAGCTTTATTGTGCAATTATAGCAGTAAAACACATGATGTGTGTGCATGGGCAACGCGTTTCCAACCTCTTGCAGGTTCTTCTTCACGGTGCATCCCCCTCACACACCTAGGGTTCCTTAAAATCAAATTTAAAACCAATCATCTTTCAGTACAAAAGGAGCCTCTCAACAGAACTGATAGTCTTGCACACCTGATTCTACAAAATGTTTTTTTTTTCTCTTTCTCCCTCCTCTACTTTCTAATCATATATATGCATCAAATCATGTTAATAATTTAAACCTGTTGGTGTGCGAGTATTAAGATATAAAATCCAATGTGCCTCTCTTAGTTTGACTTTCTTATCCCAATTTCCTCCTCTGATAGGTTTCATAACCGACTCTATTCTATAACATTTAAAAGATTCCAAATTACCATGGTGTCCCTCCACAAATTTTTTTACTGCCCCTGATTTAAACGCTTGTTTGTTTTTGATCCCTGTGATGTGTTCTGATATACGTTTTTTAAGGTGTCTAATAGTGCATCCCACATATTTTTATTGCACTTAGTGCATTCAATGACATAAACATAATGTGTCTTGCAATTAATAACATTTTTTTATGCAATAATTCTTAGTCCCCTCAGCATTTTGAAACCTATCTTTTTTCAGCATATATTTGCATATGTTGCATCTAGCTCCACCACACTGAAATGATCCTTGTTGTGATAGCCCACGTCTCATGTTTACTTCTTTGAGAATGTATACTAGGTGATATACAATTGGCTATTGTTCTATTTCTTCTGGGTACACACTGTACCCCTTCATCAATATTTTGGCCAGCAAAGGATCCTGTCTCAGTTAGGGATACATTGATGAAAAATACGTTTAATATCTACAAAATACTTGCTATAGGGGGTGGTGAATGCTATCCTACTCTTACTTCCTTTTGATTTGTTCTGTGTTTTCAACATATTTGTCCTCGTTTTTTTTGCTACAATATTTTCTGCCCTATTAAAGGGGTTATCTCGCTACAATGATTGAGTTTTAATTAAAAGATCTTTAAAAAAACAAGCAGCTTTGCAATAAAATGTTCATTACAAATGTCCTACTGATTTTGAGTAAGCCCTGTTAGTAGTTACTACATCAGCTTCTCAAATCTCTATAGCAGCTGACCTGTTGATCCTTATCTCACTGGCTGTCAGGTCTGTATGACTCATCACCTTTTGAATACAGGTCAGAGCAGAGAGCCCCTCCTGCACAGAATGCTTCTGTAGTGGAGGGAGGGGGGGAGTGAGGACTCTGGCTTCTGTGTCCATGCTGCCTGGATTTTAACCTGTGTGTGCCTGCTTCCTCCTGCTCTCTACACAGATTAAGCAGAGATGAGGCTGATCAATAGTGTGACAGCAGTGACCCTGTGTGTACTATAATCATGTGTTTGTGGAGCTGTAACTAAATAATATATACAGATCAGGGAGGCTTGTGAACATTCATGCTTTGCTGTACTAGTGACACATCCTGAGTTAACACTTTACAGCTTCCTGTGCTGTTCTGACAGGGTCTGTTTGTTGCTGGAGATGTGGAGATATGTAAGCTAAGCAGAGGGTATCAGAACACTTGCATCCCCTCTGTTCTGCTATTAGCAATCACAGACCTCTCCACACTCATAGATCAGCCCTAATACAGCTGATCGAGATGCCTGCAGAAGATCTGGCAGGCACACACAGGGTGAACTCTGGCAGCAATCCCCCTGCCCCTCCGCCCCCCCTGCTGTATAGAAGTTACAGAGGAGAGCTGCCTGTGTGCTGAGGGGAGGGGGGAAGAGGGAGGAGAAGAGGCAGAGAAGAAGCACGCCCCTCAATTCAAAAATCCTTTGCTTCTAAAAACATTGATGTGGGCTGAAAGCTTGTAATGAGACAACTCCTTTAAGCATCCATTGGGGGTAATTCCTCTTTTTAAAATTAGACCTGATTTCCAATTTTTTCCTGTTCTAACGTACATGTGCGCTTTGCTCTGATGTATTCACCTACCAGTATGACTTTAATTACATGGGGAGGATTACAACTGTTAGCTCTGCGTACATTGTTTCCTGCATTTTGTTTTGTAAACACTGTGGTAACTACTTTCCCAGGGGAAGTATCTCCTCTTAATTGCATGTCCAAAAAATTAATAACATGCATATCTGTGTGAAAAGTAAATTTTAGATTTTAGTCATTTTTGTTGATATATGTTACAAATTTCTCTACAGAGAATTCATCACCTCTCCATACTATGAGTATGTCATCAATATAACGTCCAAACCAAACCATCTGTTGATTGAATGGATTGGAATCACTGTAAATGAAATGCTCCTCCCACCATGACATGTATAGGTTTGCCAATGAAGGAGAGAATGTTGCCCCCATGGGTGCTCCTTCTTGCTGTAAATAAAACTTTCCATTGAATGTGAAAAAATTATGTTGTAGCAAAAATTCTATAGCCAATATTAAGAATATATTAAACCCTTCCTCAAAATCACCATATCTTCTTAGATGGTATTCTATTGCTTTAAGGGCTAAATGATGTGGGATACAAGAATAAAGACTTGCTACATCACAGGTAGTCCATCTGTACTCAGAGTTCCACGTGAAATTCTGGAACTCATTGAGCACTGTTTTACTATCTTGAAGGTGTCCCGGTGTTCTTTTCACTAAGAGCTGTAATATATTGTCCACCCATACACTGAGTTGTTCACCTAGTGAATTTCGACCTGATATGATGGGTCTCATATCAGGGGGAAAAACGTTTTTCTGTGTTTTCGGAATACCACAAAAATGGAAACTTCCGGATTTTTAGGTAAAAGGTATTGTTTTTCTTTGTCAGTTAATGCACCTAGTACTACCCCATCTTCCAAGATTTTCTCTAATTTTGAAGTAAATAACTGAGTCGGGTCAGTGGTTAATATCCTGTAAGTTTGTGTATCATCCAGAATCTTTTTAACTTGCTTCTCATATAGTCCCACATCCATGAGGACCACATTGCCCCCTTTATCCAATTTTTTTATAACTATGTTGTTGTTCTTACTCAAATCTCTCATGGCTCTATATTCTGCCTGTGTAAAATTATTTTTAGTCTGTTTGCCTGTTTGTTTATTTAACAAAGCTTTTAACTCCCTTTCTATTGTATGTTGGAAAATATCTAGCGCTGGAACTCTAGATGTTTAGGGAGGTTATTGTAGCACAGCAGGAGCGAGAAGACGGGTAGGTGAAAGTAGATGACTGCCTAGGGTGCTACTTCTTCCCAGACAGCAAGGAGGTATGGAGTGGGATGAATTTTCTACTAGGGCGCACCATATACCTTGTTTGCCTGGGTCACCAGTATACCTTGTCTCGGTCCTGCAGCACAATAAGCAAGCTATTACACTATGCTGCACCCAGGGCCGTTCCTAGGCTGAATTGCACTCAGGGCGAGGTGAAGAAATTTCGCCCCCCCCCACCCAGTAAATAATGCGCCACAATGCAACACAGTGCTTCACCAGATAACTGCCCCCTGTAGCCATGTAATCCCCACCTGTTACCAGACAATAGCCCCAGTAGCCACGATAGTTGCCCCTGTAGCCAGATAGTTGCCTCGGCAGCCATGATAGTTGTCCCTGTAGCCATGTAACACCCCCTGTAACCAGACAGTAGCCCCAGTAGCCATAATAGTTGCCCCTGTAGCCAGTGTCCCCCTCTAGCCAGTTGCCACTGTAGCCAGTGTCCCCCTTGTAGCCAGTGTCCCCATTGTAGCCAGTTTGACCCTTGTAGCCAGTGTCCCCTGTAGCTAAGGATTTTAAAATAATAAAATCTTACTTACCTTTCCAGGATCCCCGCAGCGTGTCCAGGCCCCGGGAGCTGGGATTCAGTGTAAGTGGTGTGACGTCATCACGCCACTTACACTCTGCTCCCGGGGCTGCCTGGGACACACGGGAGCTGAGACTGAGCGTCGCAGGGGGCACGGTGAAAGACGTGCGCCGCCTGCGACGCTGCTGTGTATGTATTGGCGCTCTGACTGAGCGCTGATACATACAGGGGAGGAGACAGGAGGGAAATGATCCGTCCTGCCTCATCCCTGTACCGGCAGCTGCATTAAGTGTATGCAGCTGCCGGCAGTCAGAGGTTAACCGCGGGGCAGCGAGGCGGGCGGTGCCCCCCTCGGGTGAGGTGAGCCTCAGCGCCCCGGGCAATGGCCTGCCTCGCCCGCCCCTAGGAACGGCCCTGGCTGCACCAAATCCCCCTCATGATCTGCATGCTGCTGTACTGTGCTGCTCATCAGAAGAGATTAGTACAGTACAGTAAGTATACTATTACACCTACTGACCTTCATTAAGCAACCCACACCATGTGCCTACTTTGCTGCACTAAAACCCCCTCATGATCTGTCTGCTGATCTACTTGCTATACTGTGTTGGTGATGAGGGTGGGGGTTTAGTGCAGCACAGTACAGTAAGTACTACACCTACTTTGCTTCACTAAGATCCCCATATCATGTGCCTGCAGCACTAACTTTGCAGCACTAAATCACCCTCATGAGCTGCCTGCTATCATTATAGTAGCAGATTAAGAGGGGTGTTTGGTGCAGCAAAGTACAGCTACAGACTTAAACAGGAGTTTTAGGATAGTGGTAAAAAACACATGGGGGTGGGGGTGCAGTGCAGTAGCTTAGTATAAATCTTGGAAGTGGCAGAATTTAGCAATAATCCTGTGCTGCATACTCACCTAGTGCAGCAGTATGAAGAGGATCTCTCTGAGTTCTGGCTGCACGGAGGACACTGTTTTCTTTCACACAGGGGAGGTGGACTGTGCCTCCGTTGCTACAGGAAGCCTGCACAGCTGCTCCGGGGAGGCTCATCTCTCTCACACATATCATAAGTAGTGATGAGCGATTACGTTGACTATCGTCATCGGGTCGATAGTCGATATCGGCAATTATCAAGACAATTTCCGATAGTCGATAATAGATTATAAACCGATGCCTTTAAAAGTCTATGGGAGAGGAACAACACCTTCATTATTACACCCAAACAGGGCTGGAGAAGTTGGAATTAACATCCACAACAGTCAAATGGACAGGGCCGGGACAAGGCATTTTGGTGCCCTAGGCCAGTACAGCCAATGGCGCCCCCCCTCCCCGCGTTGCCAGGAAAAGGCACCCCCCCCCACACACTAATTTCCTCCGCCCCTGCGCCGGGTTCCTGTCACTAATTTTCTGCACATTCCACATAGATCCTGTCCATCTCCTCAGCAGTCTCTGCACAATGCAAAATCAGCACTGACAAATTTGCATTTTCAAAATCGCTCCCCTCCATATGACAGTGTAATACCCCTAAATAACAGTCACTAAATAATCCACCAATACATGGAGCAAATCTACCAGATGAATGATTGTTACTAAAAAACACTCCTACAAAACTAAGACCCGAAACTATTACTACATAAGGATCAAATACTCCTGCCAGACCCTAACCAAATGTAACCCCCACATGTGACTATCAGCTTTACACAGGCTCTGATTACATATACAGTGACCATATAGTGGTAGACATTACTTGTATGTAGACGCTCAGGAGAAATATAGGTGATTACACTGCAGTTACATTTAGTGACTCACCGGAGACGTCTTTTCTGATCAGCGTCGTTCACTTTCCCTTTTCTTCTCCATCCGGTTCACACCTTCATGCTGGATTCTCCCGGCCACGACTCGTCCATGAGGATTTGGACACAAATATCTTAGAATCCTCACATTTCCAGCAACCCCTTACTTATAAGTATGTAAGTCCCCTCAGTTAGACAGGTATATAGATATGCCCTCTCAGTGAGGCAGGTATATGTATATATGTCTCCTCAGTTAGACAGATACATATTGTCCCCTTAGACAGGTAGGTATATAAATATAGGGGCACTCAGGCAGGTATATAGATATAAGGACACTCTCAGGCAGGTATATAGGTATAGGGTCACTCTCAGGCAGGTATATAGACATAGGGTCACTCTCAGGCAGGTATATAGCTATAGGGGCACTCAGGCAGGTACATAGATACAGCGTCACTCTCAGACAGGTATATTGATATAGGGGCACTCAGGCAGGTATATAGCTATAGGGGTTCAGGCAGGTAAATAGGGGCACACAGGCAGGCATATGGGGGCTCAGGCAGGCATCTGGGGGCTCAGGCAGGCATATGGGGGCCACAGGCAGGCATATAGGGGCCACAGGCAGGCGTATGGGGGCTCAGGAAGGCCTATATGGGGGCACGGGGCGGCGTATGAGGGCCACAGACAGGCATTTTTGGGGCTCAGGCAGGCGTATGGGGGCCACAGGCAGGCGTATAGGGCCACAGGCAGGCGCATGGGGGTCAGGCAGGCATATGGGGGCCACAGGCAGGGATATAGGGCCACAAAAGGGAGGCTATGGGGGCTCAGGCAGGCTTATGGGGGCCCCAGGCAGGCGTATAGGGCCACAGGCAGTCGTATAGGGGCCACAGGAAGGCATATATGGGGGCTCTGGCAGGCGTATGAGGGCCACAGGCAGGCGTATAGGGCCACAGTCAGGCATATGGGGGCTCAGGCAGGCAAATAGGGGCCACAGGCAACCGTATATGTGGGCTCAGGCAGGCGTATGGGGCTCAGGCAGGCGAATGGGGCCACAGGCAGTCGTATGGGGGCCACAGCCAGGCATATAGGGCCACAGGCAGGCGTATAGGGGCTCAGGCAGGCGTATGGGGGCTCAGGCAGGCGTATAGGGACCACAGGCAGGCGTATGGGGCCACAGGCAGGCGTATAGGCGCCTCAGGCAGTCGTTTTGTGGCCACAAGCAGGCATATATGGGGGCTCAGGCAGGCGGATGTGGGCCACAGGCAGGCGTATAGGGCCACAGTCAGGCATATGGGAGCTCAGGCAGGCATATAGGGGCCACAGGCAACCGTACATGTGGGCTCAGGCAGGCGTATGGGGGCTCAGGCAGGCGTATGGGGTCACAGGCAGGCGTATGGGGGCCACAGCCAGGCGTATAGGGCCACAGACGGGCATATGGGGGCTAAGGCAGGCATATAGGGGCCACAGGCAACCGTATATGTGGGCTCAGGCAGGCGTATGGGGCTCAGGCAGGCGTATGGGGCCACAGGCAGTCGTATGGGGGCCACAGCCAGGCATATAGGGCCACAGGCAGGCATATAGGGGCTCAGGCAGGCGTATGGGGGCTCAGGCAGGCGTATAGGGGCACAGGCAGGCGTATGGGGCCACAGGCAGGCGTATAGGGACCACAGGCAGGCGTATAGGGGCCACAGGCAGGCAAATATGAGGGCTCAGGCAGGCGTATGAGGGCACCAGGCAGGCGTATAGGGCCACAGTCAGGCATATGGAGCTCAGGCAGGCATATAGGGGCCACAGGCAACCGTACATGTGGGCTCAGGCAGGCGAATGGGGGCTCAGGCAGGCGTATGGGGTCACAGGCAGGCGTATGGAGGCCACAGCCCGACATAAAGGGCCACAGGCAGGCGCAGAGGGGCTCAGGCAGGAATATGGGGGCTCAGGAAGGCGTATAGGGACCACAGGCAGGCGTATGGGGCCACAGGCAGGCTTATAGGGGCACAGGCAGGCGTATGGGGGCTCAGGCAGGCATATGGGGCCACAGGCAGGCGCATGTGGCCACAGGCAGGCGTATATGGGGCTCAGGCAGGCGTATGGGGGCACAGGCAGGCGTATAGGGCCACAGGCAGGCGTATGGGGGGCTCAGGCAGGCTTATAGGGGCCACAGGCAGGCGTATATGGGGACTCAGGCAGGCGTATGGGGGCCACAGGCAGGGATATAGGGCCACAGGCAGGTGTACGGGTGCCACAGGCAGGCGGGCTGTGCGCCCGAGGAGAGGCAGCGTCGCGATGATATCACTTCATTGCGACGCTGCCCAGCTGAGCCGCACTGGGCCGCGGCGGGTGTAAACGCTATGAGGACCTGGCGGCCCCGCTGTGACTGTCTGCGGGGCAGGGAGCGCTCGCTCTCTGCTCCGCAGAAGCCTGTAGCTGTATGTGCGTCCCGCGGACGCACATACAGAGACCGCCGGCGCTTCAGGCCCACGGCAGCGGCCTGAAGCCCGGCGATGTTCGGGGCTCCTGTTTGCGCCCCTTAAGGACAGGCAGAGGTAGGCGCCCTAGACGATCGCCTATCTCTCCCTACCCGTCGTCCCGGCCCTGCAAATGGATACGTGCTACATCTTAGGCAACACACTTAGGTTTTAAAAGTCACAGAAAACAAGTCACAGACCATTCACTATCCCTGTCTTGTACCACAGCCTGACCCTTAAACCTGCATGACCCACAAATTAAAAAGTGCCTGAAGGCAGTATGATTTGAACCATCATTTTACTTGAACTGGACATTGAATATCCCTGTCCTGGAATGCAGCATGAGCCCCAAACCTGCATGACCCCAGATTAAAAAGTGCCGGAAGAAGTAGTCTTTCAACCACCATTTTAAGTTCATTGGACATAGACTATCCCTGTCCTGGGCCGCAGCATGAGCCCCAAACCTGCATGACCCCCAGATTAAAAAGTGCCGGAAAAAGGAGTCTTTCAACCACCATTTTAGTTTCACTGGACATTGACTATATCTCTCCTGGGGAACAGCATGAGCCCCGAACCTGCATGACCCCCAGATTTAAACAGTGCCGGAAAAAGGAGTCTTTGAACCACCATTTTAGTTGAACTGGACATTGACCATACCTGTTCTGTACCCACTATGACCATTAAACCTGTCTGACCACAGATTAAAAAGTGCTGGGAAAAGGAGTTTTGAACACCATTTTAGTTGAACTGGACGTTGACTATACCTGTTCTGTACCCCAGTATGAAAATTAAAAACTGTCTGCCCCACAGATTAAAAAGTGCTGGGAAAAGGAGTTTTTAAACCCACCTTTTTAGTTGAACGGAATTGACTATCCCTGTCTGGGCCCAGCATGAGCCCAAACCTGCATGACCCCGATTTAAAGTACAAAAAAAGGGTCTTTCAACCAATTTTTTTCATTGGAATGCTATCCCTGTCCTGGGCACAGCATGGCCCCCAAAACCTGCATGCCCCCCAGATTAAAAAGTGCCGGAAAAAAGAAGTCTTTCCCCCACCATTTTAGTTTCACTGGACATAGAAATACCCCTGTCCTGGGCACAGCATGACCCCCCAAAAACCCCCTGAAAACCCCCGATTTAAAAAGTGGGGAAAAAAAGGAGTCTTTGCCCCTATTTTGTTGAATGGACATTGACTATACCTGTTCTGTACCACGTATGACCATTAAACCTGTCTGCCCCACAGATTAAAAAGTGTGGGAAAAAGGAGTCTTTAAACCCCCCTTTTTAGTTATGGGACATTGACTTACCGTCCTGCGCCCGCATGACCCCCAAACCTGATGACCCCCAGATTTAAAAAAGTGCCTGAAAAGGAGTCTTTGAACCCCATTTTGGGTTTCACTGGAATTAACTATATCGTCCGGGGCCCACACCCCCCCGGCCCATTTTCCCCGTCTGACCCACAAATTAAAAGGCCGGGGGAAAAAGGGGTCTTTGAACCACCTTTTTTGTTGAACTGGCATTGCTAGACCTGTCTTGGGAAACCTCATTTTTCAAGGTTTATTTTTACTCCTTTTTACAATTCAGGGAAATTTGTATCAGCTATTTTGAATGCCGTTTTAGTAGTTTAAATTCTAAAAAACAATTTTTAAATTAGGGGGAATCCCACCATGTCTTTGTTTCCTTTTTTTTAATTGTTTTTAAGGGGGTTGTCCCCTCGGGGATTGCTGCTATTTTAAAGATCTTCAAAAATAAGTCATTTTGCAATATGTGCCATTAACAGTGTCCTCCCATTTTTTTTTGACGCACCATAAAACCTGAGCCTTTTTTGACAATTGTGAAGAAACAATGTTGTTAAAAACCACATTTTTTAGTAGGCCTGTTTTTTTGCTGCTTTCAAAGCCAGCATGACCCAAAAAGTTATAAAAAGATTTCAGCCCTGTTTAAAAAATTGTGGGGAGAAATCCACTTAAAAACCACATTTCTTTTCCCAAAGGCCATGATTATAGCTGTATTCAAAAACAACAGACCCAAAAAAATTTAAAAAAAAATTCTCAGCCACTGTTAAAAAAGTGAGGGAGAAATGCCATTTGAAGCCCATATCTGTTCCAAAGGACCATGATTATAATTAATTAGTTAATTAATAATTTTTTTCTCCTTTTTCTGTATATTTTGTGATTTTAAGGGAGTGTAGGGACCTCCAATAGATGAGGAGGTGAAGGGGCTTGGGCTTCAACTGCTGGTGCGGTTGCATTAAACCCCTAAGAAAGTTGGCGACGCTGTTGTTCTGGATTCAAGGGGCCCCCCCCTGTATTCAAATTTAAGTGCAAAGGTGGCTCTTATGAAAAAAAGCTGTCCTGCGCCAAAATGAAAAAAACAAAATATCTGAATTGTATATGGATAATAAAAAGTGGAGTTTTCCCCCTTAAATTTCACCCGCGGTGGTACAAAATTGCTGTATTCAAATTAAGTTCAAGGTGGCTTTGGGAACAAAGCTGGCCTGCGCCCAAAATGAAAAAAAAAACCTATTGAATGGATACGGATAATAAAAAAGGGATTTTTTGCCTATCAAAACACCCGCGGTGACTAAAAATTGCTGTTTCAAATTTAAGTGCAAGGTGGCTTATGAACAAAGCTGGCCTGCGCCAAAGTGAAAAAAACACCTATCTGAAATGTATACGGATAATAAAAGTGGAGTTTTTGCACCTATCAAATACACCTGCGGTGACTACAAAATTGCTGTATTCAAATTGAAGTGCAGGTTGCACAACATACAAGTTATATTTCACCAAAAAAATGGCCAAAAAGTGTTAATAAAAACCCATTGTAATGCAGGGTCTAAACTCTAAACACAGTCTGGGCTGCACAATATCCACTCTCCTTTAAAGAGCCTGTCTGTCTGTGTTCGCCCGCAGCCCCCGCCCCCAACACCCGCGGCTGTACAGCGCTAGATGCTCCTTTAAAATTCTCAGCCTAAGTAACTAAAATCTGCAAATCTCTAATCTACCTAAGTTCTAATGTTCACAGCTAAAAGCATAGTTGTCTGTGTGAACAAATAGAACAGTTTCGCTGAGCTGTTTTGAGAGAGACCGAGCACACGTCCTGCTCTTATGATACACAGACACACACTGAGGCAGAACAGGAAGGGCTGTTCTATGTAAAACGAGGTCATGTGATTTTTCCAGCCAATCGCAACCATACACATCCCAGTCATGACGTCGCACACCCAGCTCACCCTGCTCTATTCTGTAAGCTGATTTGCTGGCAGCCAAAATGACAGGAAGCGCTGAAAATGGCGCGATATTAATAGATTATGCATAGATTTTAACCTAAATTATCGCTTGATCGAAAAAATCCGATCAACATAAAAACCGTGCCGATTTCAACTTTGTCGATAATAATTGCTCAACACTAATCATAAGAGGGCAGGAGCTGGCGATGCATCTAACTAATACAGCGTCCATTGTATAGGTTGGCAGCTTAGTGGCAATGTGCCTTCGACAGTGCTGCTCACCTTTACAAAGCCACTTATAGAAAGGAGGAAGCTGGCAACGATGTGCAGCCTGACTTCCTGCAGACTACGCTGCCTGCTCAGTGAGGTAGGAGAGGGAGCGCACCTTACTCCAGCGCCCCCCTGCTGAGTGGCGCCCAGGGCGACTACCCGTCTCGCCTGCCCCAAGGAACGGCCCTGCTTCTCAGTCCTGGTCGCACATGCTCAGACATCACCTCTCCTCCCAAGGAGCTACTGAGTGTTCAAACCCCAGGTGCTGTAATTCTACTCCCATCCTCTATACTCCTTAGTAATTAGTCAAAAAGTGCAAATAAATTAAAAAAAGAAACATCAATCAGGTATGTGCATTGATAAAGAGAAATACAATCCACAGGTTTAGTTCCTGCAGGGATTTGAACCAAGGACCTTTGTGTCTGGAGGCAAAAGTTTTACGTCTGAGCTACAATGTAGCTACTTACAGTTCTACACATAAACAGACTTTTCTTTAACTAAAGAGAGGAAAGGCATGGTGATATCATCCTGCAGGGTCACATGATATGCAATTCAAACAAATCACACACCCCCCCTTTTGAGTACACAAAGCTGAAGAGCTGGATACAGGAGGTATGAAATGAGATTGTGGCAAAACCCTTTTAATAGACCGGACTTTTACAGACATGACAATATCAGAAAAGTGTAGCTTTTTTATTTTTATTATTTTTAAAGTGGAAAAAGGGAAGTGTTTGGATTTTTTTATATTTTTAAACCTTTTTTTTAAACTTATCCATTTAATCCTAACTAGGGTAGTTGAACACTAGGGCATCAATTGCTTGTATATTATGCTGCATTATTTATATAATGCAGAAGTGTATACCAAGATGACGCTCCTATTACCTAATGTGAGCAGTAACACAGCAACTATGGAAGCCATCATTAGGCTTCCAGCTGCCATAGCGATCTTTCGGTACCCTGCAAACTTGTCACGGGTGTGAAGACAAGTGTGAATAACATTTATTGTACATTGCTTTTCTTTTTCTAGAATATTACTGCACTGATTTTTCTGTGGGTTACCTATTTTCCCGTACTATCTTCTGCTTTTATAGATACTGACCTCTTTGGAAGATTCTTCTTCTTTGGAATTTTTCTAGAATAAAACATGAGGATTACAGCACATGTATACAATTGTGTCAATATTTGAATATTCATTTTAAAAAAAAGATTTCATTCAATTAAGATTTAATGATTAAGATACTTATTTTATAGAAACTGTAGAGCAAAGAATAAAATGGGTACTAGCTTTCCACATTAGAATTTTTTACAATGAAAAACCTTCACAGGGTGCTAAAAGATTCATTGGATTAAGGCCTTACATTGTACAAGAGAATATTACAACTCTGTTCAACCTCCAGCTTTAATGGGTCACTTCTGTATTATTTGTTGTATTTAAAGGGGTTGTCTCACTACAAGGATTGCTTTTTATGTTAAAGATCTTGCAAAAACAAGTCACTTTGCAATATATGTCCATTAACAGTGTCCCACCTATTCGGAGATATCCCCTCTTGTATGTGCTGCATCAGCTCCTCAGGTTGCTATAGCTACAGACCTGTTTACTCTCTCCTGATAGGCTGCCAGCACTGGTTGCTATAGCTACAGACCTGGCTTCTACTGCAGCCTAGTGGAAGCCAGTAAACAGTCCCCTGAATTCAAAGTGAAACCAAGAAAACAGGACTGAGGTAAGATGAATCAATGTAGTGAGACAACCCCGTTAAGGCATATTATAGAGATACAATTCCATTGTTTCTAAAGGAGAATATCTATTTAACCCCTTTAATTTACACTTATATGAAATCAGTAAGGGAGTATGGAACTGACACATTTCTGGCATGATATCGGTAAGAGAGTATGGAACAGGCTTATTTATGTTATGATATCAGTAAAGGAGTATGAAACAGGCTTATTTATGTAATGGTATCGGTAAGGTAGTATGGAACGGGCTAACTCACTTTGTGCCTCCAGATCTTGTGGGTGCCAACTGTTACAGCTGACAAACTCCGCTAGTGACTGAGATTTAAGATAACTTCTATCACAGCCATTTAACCATTTAGATGCTGCCATAAACACGACCACAGCACCTAAATGATTAAAAAATGCTACCATGGCCTGTTGTGAACCGTAATTGTAAAGTGAATGGGTGTCATCGCAGCTGAGGCCCAAATAAAGATCTTTGTGGCTTCAATCTTTAAACTCCTATTACACCATGCCTAAGGCAATATTAGTTCGATATTATGCAATACCATAGTATTGTTAAAAGTAAACAACAGCTAGGCATATTTATTTCTCAGGGGGCAGGACAAAGAATTTTGGTACCCAAGGTAAATAGGGCATATGGTTGTAATACTTGTGAGTCAAATGAATATAACTGGTGATGATATTAAGGTAAGTCTCTCAAACATCAATCAGGATTTGCCGGGAACCATTTCTTATTACAGCCTCCACTTTTGTGCCTATGGGACCAGAGTCTCCCTTTATATCCACATATTGTCTACCCATATCCTTGCAAAGTCTACTTGTTCCTGGCTCCGTCTATTTCTCGTTGCACACGATAAAAGAAGTCACACAATAGTTAGCTTGAATCTTCTTATTCACATGGCATATCAATAGCCTATTAACCTCTCCTGTCTCTCTCAACCACTGCCACAGCACTGACTACTACCCCACGATTTTCCAGGCTTTTCCTCTTTCTTTTTTTTAAACTTGTCCATCTAATCCAAATCAGGGTAGTTGAACACCAGGGCGTCAATTGTTTGTATATCATGCTGCATTATTTATATAATGCAGAAGTGTATACCAAGATGACGCTCCCATTACCTAATGTGAGCAGTAACACAGCAACTATGGAAGCCATCATTAGGCTTCCAGCTGCCATAGCGACCTCTCGGTAACCTGCAAACTTCTCATGGGGGTGAAGAACATTTTTTGTACATAGCTTTTCTTTTTCTAGAATTTTACTGTAATGATTTTTCTATGGGTTACCTATTTGCCCGTACTAAAGTCTGCTTTTATAGATACTGACCTCTTTGGAAGATTCTTCTTTTTTGGAATTTTTCTAGAATAAAACATGAGGATTAAAGCACATGTATACAATTGTGTCAATATTGCAATATAAAATATTTCATTGAATTTAGATTTAATGATTAAGATACTTTTTTTTTAAAGAAACTGTAGATCAAAGAATAAAATGGGTACTAGCTTTCCACAATAGAATTTATTACAATGAAAAGCCTTCACACGGTGTTAAAAGATTCATTGGATTAAGGCCTTCCGTTGTACAAGAGAATATTACAACTCTGTTCAACCTCCAACTTCAATGGGTCACATCTTTATTATTTGTTGTATTTAAAGCATATTATAGAGATACAATTCCATTGCTTCTAGAGGAGAATATCTATTTAACCCCTTTAATGTACATTTATGTGATATCAGTAAGGGAGCATGGAACTGACTCATTTCTGGCATGATATTGCTAAGAGAGTATGGAACGGGCTTATTTATGTCATAATATCAGTAAGGGAGTATGGAATGGGAAAATTTCTGTCACAATATCCATAAGAGAGTAAGGAATAGGCTTATTTATGTCATGATATTCGTAAGGGAGTATGGAACGGGCTAACTCACTTTGTGCCTCCAGATCTGGTGGGTGCCAACTGTTACAGCTGACAAACTCTGCTAGTGACTGAGATTGGAGATAATTCCTATCACAGCCATTTAACCAATTAGATGCTGCCATAAACACGACCACAGCACCTAAATGATTAAAAAATGCTACCATGGCCTGTTGTGAACCGTAATTTCACAGTGCCGAATGGGTGTCATCGCAGCTGAGGCCCAAATAAATATCTTTGTGGCTTCAATCTTAAAACTCCTATTACACCATGCCTAAGGCAATATTAGTTTGATATTATGCAATACTATAGTATTGTTAAAAGTAAACAACAACTAGACATACTTATTTCTCAGGAGGCAGGACAAAGCATTTTGGTACCCAAGGTAAATAGCGCATATGGTTGTAATACTGGTGAGTCAAATGAATATAATTGGTGATGATATTAAGGTAAGTCTCTCAAACATCAACCAGGATTTGCCGGGAACCGTTTCTTATTAAATCCTCCACTTTTGGTGTCTATGGGACCAGAGTCTCCCTCTATATCCACATATTGTCCACCCATATCCTTGAAAAGTCTACTTGTTCCTAGCGCCATCATTCCCTCGTTGCACACAATAAAAGAAGTCACACAATAGTTAGCTTGAATCTTTTTATTCACATGGAATATCAATACCCTATTAATCTCTCCTGTCTCTCTCAACCACTGCCACAGGACTGACTCCTACCCCACGATTTTCCTCTTTCTACTCTCTCCTCCAGTGAACTGGTGACATCTACTGGAGGACAGGTGAATTGTTGGCTCAATCTTTACATGGTGCCACCCGCCCATGGAAAATTTTAATTCCTGTCCCTGGCTTGATGCCTGTAGCTTCAGCCTTCCTAACTAGGTGGGATGGAAAAAATACAATTGTGCCTTATTTTTGGACTTTATTGTTTTTAATAATGTTTAGTGTTAGGTTGTTTATTAGGGCTCAGGTATCCTGGCAGAGCCGCCCTTTTAGGGGTGATGTCCCCGCATTTAAAATAGGGACTCTAGGGTAAGTGTAGGATATAGGTATTTCATTTTTGGTGTAGTTTTTCTATACTTTTTTCCTACAGTCTACACCGGAGTCGTCTAACTGTGAGTTGTATCTTACCTTTGTCTTTGATAGACTTTATTAAGTTATATGTTGGTGGGGTGTTTGTTTACATACTATTAATGCATATCTAATAAATGGTATTTTTTAATTGGGTATTCTTTTGGCAGTTTATATGATTTCAAACCCAATGTTCTCAAAAAATGTCTGCAGTTTTGAACTTCCTGTTCTGTACAGAAAGATTTTCAGTTGTCTGCTCATTAACAGCACAATGAGGGTCAAACTGAAAGGAGACACCAGTGGGAATAGATAACACAGTATCCACCAGTCACAATAGGAGATAGTCACAGTTCACCCTTTCACCTCTCTGCACACTGATTTCTTCCCAGGTCACAGAGCATGACTAGAAAACTCTCCTATAGAAGTGAATGGGACGGAGTCAGTCTTAAGTCTCTCTGCAAGACTTAAAGAGTACCTATCACTAAAATTTTCACACTTGCTTTCAAAAGCAAATGTAAAAATAAGTACTTATTAACATATAACTTATTAAAAATGCACAACCTAAATGTGAAAAAAAATCCCTGTTTAGGTCACGTGACCAGTGCTACTAAGCCGACTTCAGAACAAAGTCGGCACCAGGCAGTCACACATAAGCTCCAAGCATGCATTGCTGTGCTTACGTCACTCTCCCATGATGAATAGCGTCATGGAAGAGTAGTTTATGGGAGTTTTCAAGCAGCTTTTCTCTGTGAATCTACTGAGCAGCAGTCAGTGCTGCTGGAAGGGCAACGTGCTGGAGTTTGCAGCACTCTGTGCATCAACAGGGGCTCCATGCTGCACTGACATACCCTCTGTAGCAACTCAGGCGCTTCAGCTACAGCAGCTATATTCTGAGCAGCCAGGGCCTGCCCCGATACTAATAAGCTGTGCACCACCGAGTACAGACATGGAGGCTCAGCCATGCCCTTGTTAACTGGGTACGGGAGCGCCGGCTCCTGAAATGCTGTACCCAGCTTATAAGGGCAGAGCTGAGACTCCTTGTTTGTGCTTGGTGCTGCCTGTGCTATAAGTTGCATGGCCAAACAAATAAAAGTGAGGCTTGGGCTGCGGCCCAAAGTGCTGCACTAGGCTGCCTTATGCCTCAGTGTAGCAGTTCCAACTCCCATCCTCGGCGATCCGGCAATGAGTCATTCAGTCCTGTCTCCTGCAGAAGTCAGATCCCTGTAAGTAGTAGATAAAGCCAGCTCCTTCCTGAGTGATGTAGTGCTCGGATAACTGCTCAAGCCAGCAGTGGTAAAAACTTCAACACGTAGAAAGATCCAGCACGACCCAATGGTAGTGTAAAAACTTGCAAAAATATATTTCCAAAATAAGTTAAAATCCAAAGATACAAAACGGCACTTGGGCAGATGGCAAGGAGTGGTGACCTAAGAGCCCATAGGACAAAAAACACACTGACGCGTTTCGGGCTCACTTCATGGTGCCCTTAGTCATAGTGATAGTTAAACTGACTGAATCTATCTAATATATACCCTTATGTCATTAATTATTACCTGTATGTGAATGGATGATGTTGTAGCCGCATGGCGCAATGGCGCCATGAACTTACCCCAGATTCCATTACATTCTGTGCACTGTGCACGCCGGGCGCTCAACTGTGAAGCCAAAACTAGAACAGTTCCGGACATGCGCAGTGTGCGTCTACCGGCTCGTGCTGGTACTGGCAACTCACATGCGCAATCACTACTGATTTTTTTGTTTTGACATGCCGGGCGTTCATGATTCTTTGTGGTAAGTCAGTGCAACTATTATGTTGTGCTTAAAAGCAACAAGTTTGCAAACTTAGATAGATTGCGGACAGAATAGATAGTTATTAACTCGATATTAATAATGACACATTTGTTCCCTTCTGATGTTTAGCCTCGTTGGGCTTGATGTATTTAGAGTGATGATCCAGTGAGCCTCTCTGCTACGGAGTTGCTGCACCGGATCTCCTCCTCTTATAGATTTAAGAACTTTTTCTATTATTTTAACCCTTAGAGAACTAGTGTCTGAATTGTGTACCTGGATGAAGTGTTTAGACAAACCAGATTTGTTTCTGTCCGCTAATGAAAAAATGTCATTAACATGTTCCAGGATGCGGTTCTTGAATTTTCTAATAGTACTGCCAATGTATTGTAAGTTACATGTTGTGCACCAGGCTTGGTATACCACAAACTGCGAATTGCAATTGGCAAATTGTTTAATCTGAAATGTAAGTTTGCCTGTGGTGTCTTTGAAATCTTTACCAGGGCTTGCAAATGTGCATGTCTTACATTGTCTGAGGCCACATTTAAAGAAGACCTTACAGCTGAGCCAAGTTGTGGCTTGTTTTGATACTGTGTGACAGGATGAGGTTAGTAAATTCCCTAGTGTTCTTGCCCTTCTGGGTACTATGTTACATCCTTTGGATAGTATGACATCCAAGGTTGAATCTTCACTAAGAATTGGAGGGTACTTTAATATTATGTTTTTAATGGCTCCAAATTGTTTAGTGTAGTCTAGAACCAGAGTAGGTCTATCCTTAATTTTACTTTGTTTGATGTTGTTCTTTTTTTAATAGATCTGCTCGGTGTTTTTCCTGTATTTTGTTCTCCACTTGGTTTAGCAGTATTTTTGGGTACCCTCTTACTCTTAGTCTTTAATGGATTTTAGCAGATTCCTCCACAAAGTCTGCTTGGCCACTGCAATTGCGCCTTGCTCGTGTTAGCTCTCCCATGGGGATGGCTTTTTTAGCAGACTTTGTGTGGAAGCTCTTGAAGTGAAGTATCGTGTTCCCTGCACTTTCCTTTCTGTAAGTTTTAGTTATTATTTTTTCTCCCGGGCTTCCCGTCAATGTTAAATCGAGGAAATTTATGGTATATTTTTCCCATGTATATGTGAACATTAGGTTAAACAGGTTGTTCATATATGAGATGAGCAAAGGTACGGCAGATACATCTCCCTCCCAAATAATTAGGAGGTCATCGATGTACCTGCCGTACCATTTGACACTCTGACAGAAAGGATTGTCAACACTGAACACATATAATTCTTCCCACCATGACATGACTAAGTTGGCAAGTGATGGGGAATACTTCGCCCCCATTGACACACCGGACATTTGCAGGTAAAATTTGTGGTTGAACATAAAATAATTGTGTGACATTAGAAACCTGACCACATCTAATATGTAGCACTGCAAATCTTGTGATTAGTTGCTGTATTTATTCAAATGATGTTGTAGTGCCTCTAATGCTACCACATGAGGAATGTTAGTATACAGGGCCTCTACATCACTTGTAATCCAGCTATAGGAATCTGACCAGGTATTGTCATGTACTGCATTTAAGACATCTTTGGTATCCAATAGAAATCCTGGAACTCTTTTGACCAGTGGCTGTAGTAAGGAATCGACCCATTGACACAGGCATTCAGAGAGAGAGTGAATGCCCGAGACAATGGGACTCATGGGGGGACTATACAGATTTTTATGGATCTTGGGGACCCCGTATAAAACTGGAACAACTGGATGGTTGTTGATGATTTAATCTGCCTGTTGTTTGCTTAATGTTCCT
The DNA here is from genome assembly GCA_025379985.1 of Phyllomedusa bahiana. Taxonomy (NCBI): domain Eukaryota; kingdom Metazoa; phylum Chordata; class Amphibia; order Anura; family Hylidae; genus Phyllomedusa; species Phyllomedusa bahiana. Next base: position 41,745 of record JAODAL010020971.1, on the reverse strand, counting down.
ATTTGTATGCCCTCTTCCACTAATCGTATTACCTCCTTATTGAATTTATTAGTTGGATCTTGTTGAAGAAGCCTATAAATGGTGGTGTTTGATAGCATGACTGACATGGATTCCTGGTACCTGTCTCGACTCATGACAACCACCATCCCACCCTTGTCTGCCATTCTAATTTCAATATCTTCCATTGACATGAGGTGGCGTAACGCCACTCTGTGTCTGGAAGACAAATTAAGCATGCTTTCCTTTTTGAGATTACTGTACAGGAGTCTGAGGTCTCTCTCAACTAATTGCTGAAAAACGTCCATGGACTTAGTTCTGGATTGAACGGAATAAAAATCCGGATTGCTGGTAACAAAATTGTCAGCTTCATTGATGTAATTATGTTGGACGTCACATTCTGGGAGACCGAGCTCCTGTAATGTCATCACCGAAATTTGTTCTCGAATATCCGCAGGCTGCCCCCTCTCTTCCGACTCACAGATTAACTCCTCTGTGATCTTATTAACCCCTGTCACTGCTGGCCTGATACAGTGACTATAAGAGCTGAAATCCACCTAGGCTAGTAATGGTCTATATGGATGTTACGGGCAGAATGTTAGCCCATGCGGTCCATACAGATCATTACTAGCCTTGGTGACTTTTAGCCTGTATAGTTACACAAGTAATATCACCTCTATGGGGGTTGGTATGACTTCTGTAGGGGGTGATAATTAGCCCCTATAGGAGTCATATAAACTCCTATAGAGGTGCTATTACTAGGGTTATAAAAGACCCAAGGCTAGTAACTATGAATATTGTGGGCTGAACAAGTAATTAAAGGGACACTACTGTCATTTTTTCATATATCTACAACCAATATGTGTGTAATACATATGTACATACATTGCCAGCTGTAATTAACAGCTGACAGCCACAGTGTATGGAGCAGGCTTTGCCCGGTACCTGCTCCATACACCCTTCACACTGTTTGGATGTACGGGGTCATCCAAATGCGTGAAGGGGTTAAACAATAATATATGTGGTGGCTGTCAGCTGTTAATTACAGCAGGCAAGGACCGACCGCTAATAGCGGTTAACACTTTAGACCCCGTGGTGTCATAGACAGGGTATTATTTATTATTATTATTATTATTATTATTATTATTATTATTATTATTATTTATTTTAAAGCGTCGTTGATTCCAGGGCGCTGTACATTCGAGGGGGTTACATACATTACATAAGTCAAACGAGTACAGTGATAAGGGATAATGACAATTGGCACGACAGAGGGAGAGAGGACCCTACCCGCGAGGGCTTACAATCTACAAGGAGGGGGAAAGAGACAGGTGGTGACGGGCAGACATGTCTGTGGAGGAAGTAGTGACAAGTTTAGTGAAGGTTATAGGCAAGCCTGAAGAAATGGGTTTTAAGGTTGCTTTTGAAGCTGGTGAAAGTGGAGGAGAGTCTGATGTGTTGGGGCAGTGAGTTCCAGAGTGTGGGTGAAGCACGGGAGAAGATATAATAGGTAATGATTGTAAAGCTTATATATGGTAGAAAAATAGTACAGAACAAGGGATTGTGCCTACTAGTGATCAAGTACCGTAGCGGGACTAATTGTTAAAGTAAAAAAATAAAAATAAAATAAATATTAAAAGTTCAACTCACCCCCTTTTCGCCATTTTACAAAAAAAATGGGGGGGCTCATAAAAGTCCCGTTTGTTAAATCCTGTTCAAAAAAATCCAATCTCTTAAATTATAACATCATTTACCCCATGTGCTCAACACTGGAGAAGAAAAAAAAATCCAAAATTGTGGATTTTTCTGCCATTTTAGATCCCTAAGAAATTGGAATATAAAATAATAAAAATTCGCCCGAGATGCCAAAATGGTTCCAATAAAAAGTGTTCCTCAGCATGCAAATAATGCACCATTACTCTGGTCCATAGGTGGTATAACAAAAAAGTTACTGGCATTTCTGCAAAAAATTTAAAAAAATAGAATTTTCACAAAAACATAACAAAACCTATAAAAATTTGGTATCACCAGAATCATATAAGACATACCATGTGGTTTAGGTGTTTTTTGGGCAATCAGTGGGCATTTTAATGTCTCCTAGCATATTATATTAAAATATGCTGTTATAGCCTTTATTTTATTGTTAACCTATCTGCAGCATACTCTTATCCTCTATCGCATCTCTAAAGAGACAGTAGATAAATATACACACACATATAGGTAGCTGGATATTTATACAGACACACACATAAATAATAAGAAAAACCCTTTAATTTTTTTACTAATATTTCACATGTTCAATGCAGAAAAAATAAGTGGCTTCTTTGATTCAGAATCTGATTTGATTTTGCATCAGGGAGCTGAGAAGCAGACTAACTGCAATGCATAGAAGCCTGGAATCCTGGCACAAAATAGGCTTGAGGAAATTAGGGGCAGGCTTATAAATGGGACGACAGCCTTGTTAAACTGCCCAACCACAAGATGGCCGCTCTCCACATGCTGTATCAAGATGTGTTACCTCACTGGATGAAAAGGTTATACTCAGTTAAAAATTAATTACAAAATATATTATTGAAAGTTCTGATATGAAAAATGATAAAACAAAACAACCAAAAAGTTTCTAACAAATGTTTTTTGAACCATAAAAATGCCGACTTTAAACAAATTTTTTTGGAATAGACCACAATTTGCCCTGTATTAAATTTCTTGGTCGTATAAACCAGCGAGCGTGTCCAAACACTCTTTCATAATATGTCATTCAGAAGTCTAACAATTTGCACCTCGATGGCAAGAACTTATCTGTAGGATGCTGATAAAAAATGTTTGTTGCTCTACATAAAGATGAAAACTAAATAATACAAAATTACCATAAAAGGGCAAAAAAGTGCCAATATATAATCACCAACAAAAAAAAAAAACACATACAAAAACCTGCCAAAATGTAACTAGCATATACATTTTTATTAAGTTAATTATGTCCGGATGAATAGCGGAATAGCGGAAGGAGTATTGGAGCTATACTCTGAAGCTTGGGCTCGTCTGGCTTAGTGTTATATTAGTCATATACAGTGGCCCGAGGATTGTTATCTAGACTGTAATTCCCTTTGATTTTTTGCTTATTAATATCCTGTTCATTGCATCTATCATTTTGCTATGCAGGTAATTCAATCACTGTTATCTGTAGATGAGAGTTTTTCATGGGTGACATTTTACACAGTTCTTCTTACAGTGATTTTATTTGTCAATCATATAATTAAACTAATGTGCTGCCAAACAATTACACGGAAGCTTTTGAGTACGGTGTTAAAATGACGTGAATTTCATATCAGGACAACAACAATAAAGTTGAAAAACTCGTATTAACCTACAATATAAATTATGCTACATGAGCAAAATTTACTTCTTTGGCGGTGAAAAAGAATGTTTCTTTTAGATGCCACAACAGCAGAAACAACCTTAATTTAACCCCTGGTATCTAAATTGCGCAAAAGAAATGAAAGCAAGAACCAACAAATTAAGTGAATTTGGATTGTAAAAAACTGCTGTTGTCTTTAACTGGAATACAACAGCAACAGGTCTTAAGATAACCTTCTGGATATTCAATGCCTATCGAGCTTGAAATTGGACGGCACACTAGAGCTTACAGTTTCCAATAGATCCTACCACAAAAAATCATGAAATTAGTAACGTAAGACAGATAAGACAGGCCTTGAGAGATAAGCGTGACACCAGCCCCAAAAAAATCGCTGTATAAAAGTGAGTTTCTTAGTTATCAGCTATCATAGAGCATCCGCGGTCAGCACCTTCCCTACACAGCACAGTGAGAGGAAGTGTAGCAGCCAGCGACGCGCCCGGACTTCATATAGTCGGTGACGTACAGAACCCGCCGGTCTCTTGATTGTGGCTTCAATCTCTGCACACTGTCATAGCTAGGCTTAATCCCCTTCATTCCTCCGCCGACTTCTTCGCCCTAAGATAACGCCATGTGCTCGCAGCCATTGTTAAGTCTAGATTAAAAACACGATTTGGGTTTCCCCGCGGCTAATGTCAGCCCCAAACTTCGACTTCGAAGTTTTCCTGAAAATTCTAAAACAGAATTCACTATCGTTAGAATCGATTCGAGCCCATCTCTAGTATAAATCATACCTGAGGTTTTTCTAAGTGTAGTAGGAGGACTTAATACCACTATAAACTAAAACAAACCCAGCATATCAACAACAGAAGTATTATTCCCAATTCCCCCACTGGCGCATAAAGGTGGATAGTCACCATACTCTGTTCTTGAAAACTAATAATTCTGTTGCGTGGCACGGAGTATAGGCACCAACAACAAGTGTCATGGAGGCAATCAATGTTTCTTCTATAGTGTCGATCCCTAGCCAACTACATAACTTAACTAATCTCTCTCAATGTAATAATAGGAATGCCATGTTATTCCCTATAATATCAATGACAGCTAAGCCCTTAAAGGAACGTTGTGCCACATAAGGCATTACATGCCTTTTTTTGTTCCAACTTTCAGCTTTCATGTGCTCAAAGGGGGCAAGTATGACACTTGTATTGAATCTGCACATTCAAGGCTGACAATTCATCATGAGCCTTTGCTCCACAGTGGTGCCTCCCTTTAGTCAAAGTTTTCCACCCAGTTTTTATGTAAATTATGTGATAAGCAACAACATGTCCTTCCCCTCAACCTCTATGTTCTCTTTCTCGCCCTTCCTTGTATATTGTACATCCTTACGCAGTGCGGGTCCTCTCATCGCCTCTGTACCATTGTTAGTCACATATTGTCATCATTGTACTTGTTTTGATTTATGTACGTATTTGTAACGACCACCTCGAAAGTAACAGCTCCCTGGAATCAATGTGCGGGCTCTAAAAATAAATACATAAAAATAAGAATAATATTAGCTGACTGTGGTAGAGCTTCTGCCTTCTAGAGGTTCTAGGTTCAAATCCCTGCAGAAGCCAAATATATGGATTATTTTTTGGTATCAATGCACACACCTGACTGAGGTTGTTTTTTTTTTTTATCTATTCTTCACGGAGTTTTGACTAACTACAAGGAATATTGGCACCTGAGTTTGAACACGTTATTACAGGGCAGTGGATTTGTGTGTGCATTACTACAGGAAGAGAGAAGAGACTAACAGTAACGTCTAGAAGAGTGATGTTTCCTGTATCAAGGTGTGGCAAGACTGAGGAGTAGAGATGGGCGAATTTCTCAAAAATTAGAATTCGGTTCACTTCGCAACGAATTTTTCCGACAAAACTCGTTTCGCTTCCGAATTACTTCGCACGAATTTCGCGCATAAAAAGCGGCTATTTGCCGAAGGCTGCACATAGCCTGCAAGGTCTGTAGAACGTTGTATTGCCATTGCTACATAAATATGCAGAGGGGAGCTTGTTTGAGCGGCTCTTCATAAATGTTGTCTTGTTTTCTAGGTATGACATCCGCACAGGAGACTGCCGTGGCCGCTCGATATGAATCGGCTTCACCATAAAATGTCGCACGGGCACTTATGGGGGCGAAACACAAGAACCAAAAAAATTGTGGAAGCAGGAACGAACCTGATAAAAGGAACATGGCATAGCAAAAGCTCGGAAAAAAACAAACGAGATCTCAGTGGTGGCAACCATTAGTGACATAGTGTGCGGGAGGTGACGGCGGCAGCCACAAGCAGCATGGAGTCCGACAAGAGTTGGCAGCAAGCTGAGACATTCTGGAAGTGGCAAAACAGTACCAGGCCGCAGAGATTGGCACGAATGACTACATTGTTGGAGGCAGTCACGGTGTGTCAGCAGCCAATGAGGATTCAGGCAGTGCACAAGACAAATTCTGGAGCAGGCAAAAAAAGGAGTAGGCCAAAGAGTGGTACAATGAGACTACAGATGTTTGAGGGCATGGCATGAGCAACAAGCACCATCATAAGTCAGAACAGTGGCAACAATGAAACAGTTTGTAAGGGCAACGGCTACAGCAGCCACAATACCATCAGCATGAGGTCAGACAGTGGCACAATGACAAAGTTCTGGAGGTGGCAAAAAACAGGAGTAGGCCACAGTGCTGGGAGGCCGGAGCAGCCCACGGCAGTCAGCATGAGGAGTCAGATCATTGGCACAATGACATTCTGCAGGTGGCAAAAATAGTCTTTAGGACCACATAGAACGGGCACAATGACTGAGACGGAGGTCACGTCGCGGCAGCAGCATGAGGTCCACGGCGAGAAGGCCACATATAGTGACAGAGAGAGGTAGGTGATGACATGTAAAGCTCAACAGACATGAGTCAATCGAGAGGCACAAAGACCATCCTGGGAGGTGTGCAAAAGCAGTAACCAGCCGCCAGAGTGGCAACAATGACGACAGTCTGTGGGAGGCAAAAACGGCAAAGCAGCCACAATCACATCATGAGGTCAGACAATTAGGCACAGATGTGACTAAATATATGGGAGGTGGCTAAAAACAGGATGAGGCCACAAGTGAGGAGGCATCAGGCAAGCAGGTCCACGTCAGCAGCAAGAGGTCAGAGATTGTCACAATGACAAACAAAAAAAAACAATACACAGTGATGGAAGGGCACGACAGGAGTCAACAGCAGCAGACATGAGTCCAGAGAGTGTGCACAATGATATTCTGCAGGTGGCAAAATAGTATGGAGGCCACAGAGTCGAGCACAATGACTGAGAGCGGAAGGTCACGGAGGCAAGCTAGCATAGGTCAGGCCAGTGGCACAATGACAGAGAGTGGAGGTGAAGACAGATAGCAACAGCATGAGTCCAAGAGTATGGCCACACAATGACATTCTGGAGAGTAGGCAAAACAAGTACCAAGGGCCGACAGAGTTGGCACAATGACACATTGGGGGATGTCACGGCAGGACAGCAACATGCAGCGCAGCATGTAGCACATAGAGTGGCACAAATGACAGAGATATCTTGAGGAGTGGTGTGGCAATACACAGTCCCTGAGGTAAAGACGGTTGGTAGGCAGATGGAGAAGACTAGCACAATGTGTGGTCATCAGGCGGTTGGCGGCATCAGAATAGTGGCTGAGGCAGGTAGTTTTGAACCCAGACATGACGCCTAATGCATTGGTGTGGTGGAAATCCTGCCGATCCCACGGCCTTGAATCCTGACCTATGAGCAAATATGGTCATCGGAGATCAACCATATTCCCGTGGACAAGATCGGGTTCTCCTTGGGGTTAACGTATGGGCCCCCAGCCTGCACTAGAACACCCCTGCTCTAGATGCACACTACTGCCGGAGCAGGACAGGCTTCTATTCTTGCATCCTCCACGTGCAACACTCAGGCCAGTGCCGGCGCCCACACAATCTCAAGTTTTGGCTCGCCCATATAGTCCTAGCCAACGTGATCTTCTAAATGGGTCGGCAAGAGTGTCTGTCCAAGTATAGCTGCCACAACCTTTGGATTTCAGGAATGCTCCATGTCAACTGCTGCAGCTGCTGCTGGTGACTGGCCCTCTCACTAGCGGTGAGAAGGAAAAGCTGTGCTCATTAGTGACACCAGACTTACAGTTACGCTGATGGGAGCAGGTACGGCTCCTACCCCCCCACCTTTCCCCCAGCCGCGGCATGATAATACGTGAGCGCTGATTGAACCCCCCCGGTCATACCTGTCAGGAGCGTATGGACGATGTCCGTCACATCTGATAAGAGCCAGGGCGGCCCACTGATTACGGCAGATTTACCCTAATAGATAATTAGAGTTTTGTCTTCCCTCCTCAATAGCTGGGAAAAAGGCTCCATATTTGGACCGGTTAGCGCGTATGTCCAATAGATGTGGAGAAGCCAAAAGTTCATTCCCTCTAGCCGGATGACTGACTATATCTGCTAGTCACTAGCCAGGCAAATAAGCAAGCCTCTGCGGGAACATCTGCATAACAAAGTGACTCCCTCGAGGTGCTTCCTGCCCTCTAATTTCCACCTAGTATACTGCCAACTGTGCTTGGGAACCGTCATCTGCCTCAGTCTTCCTCACTCCCATCCACCTCCTCCAGCTGGCTCCATTGCTCCACCTCTCGTTTGACACCTGGGGATAGAAAAATCCACTCATGTTTCACCAGACAATGCTTCTGCTCCAATGTCCTCGCTCCCTCCTCCTCCTCCTCCATTGCTCAGGACCCCAACCAGACTCCAAGTTGGCCGACGATATGTAATCGCTACACATCTCCGTCCCCCTGCCCAGGACAGATGTATTTCAGCAACTAGTTCCAGGACTAAGCAGTGGGACAAAAATGCTGTTATCATCCATACCCGATAGTCCCTGCGACTGTGACAAAATAACGTGGCCATCCTCGAATGGCCTCAACAAACAGGGCAGTGTCACGCATTGAAGCTTGCCACTATGGCGCTGACATCAAAGTTACACAGGGGAGATACTTTTCTGTCTGCCTGGATCATCAAAAGAACGTATAATGGCCTTACTCTGTTCAAATACCATTCGAGTCGCAACATGTGAGAGGCAGGGAAATCCAGCGGGTTTTAAAACATCGCATAGGACAGAGCGTGTTGGGGGATGCCGTTCTGGATCATGCCTGCTGCAAACTCGAGGAGGGTGTTCCTGGGCTTGTACGAATGAATAAACGGATGCATGCACAGTTTCCTCGTCCTGGCCATTAATTTCAGAATGTTCCTGGACAAATCGTGTGAAGACTTCTTCAGGAACTTTTTAACACAACCAATTGACAATGCGCCATTGCAGGGCGCATGTGACCATCCCTCCACGGTGCAGCGCGGACACATATATCCGCCCATTTGTCCCGAGTGCAACCATGGTTCTCGATTTGCAGTTTGTGCGCGAGAAAGCCACACATCACGATGTCTTGCTGGCATGACGCGGAGCATTCCTCCCCTGTGTGACTTCGTTCGTCACGCGGAGGCAATGCTCATGTTTGTAGAACTGCGAGCGTGACGAGCCTGACTGTAGTGCCCTACAATCATAGAGGAATGATGAGAGCAGTTACTTCTGTGAGGCGTTGAGAGATGCGTGTGAGTGGGGGAGATGCGGTAGGGAGGAGTGAGGCGGACCATTCGGCGGCTAGTAGCCGAGCAGATTTTAGGGACAACGTGGATGAAGAAAGCGGCGTCTCCTTTCCAATTGGTTGTAGTGCCTGCAGGAAGACATTCCACCCCAGTGGGAGGCCGGTAAAAGGTCATGATACTTGCCCTGAGACCGTAAGTTTTGACAGCTCCAGAACGGTTCGCGCTGGCCCCTGTGATACCCGTTGTAACGAAACCATATAAAGCTTCAATGACTGACCCACTCTCTATCCTGATGCTAACATATATTAAGGAGTGCTGGTACTTCCTCATATCTAACTACGCTATGCCTTTTCTTGCGGAAAAGAAAATTACGGCTTGGGGAACGCTCCCATCTCGGCTCGGCACCATAGCCAATTAGTTATCTCTGACAGATGAGGTGGCAGAGGTCCACCATTTAGGAAAGGGAGGTGACTGCAAGTTACCAACAACTTCGGTGAAAACACCCCAAGGAGCACAGTCTAGCGATCAGCTGCTGCACCTAGGATGTGATTGGTACGCATACTGTTGGTCATTTACAATCGCCTCTCTGAACAGAACTGAGCTGGCGCCAAGATTAGCGAAGAGACAGGAGCATCTGGACCGGGGAGAGGATGCGTCAAAGAGAAACAGCTGCCTTCTGCAGAGGTGTGGAGCCTGTGACTGCGCTTGACAATGGCATCGCGTGCCATTCTGGTTCCGCTGCTCGGCGCTCGATGATTTTGGCTGCGCAGCGGCAGGATGGACCACCTACAGTCTGAGCCACCGTTTCTCCCCAGGCCACCCGGATGGTTACGCTGCAATGGTTGACGCGGCAGGGCAGATAGTGGCCAACTTAGCTCCCTGGCCACCGCCTTCACTTCTGCCCACAAGATTCTACATATACCCATATTCGGCCTCCTTCGGTGGTCTTAGCAAAGAACTCAACTGCCACACGGGTCGCCGAGTGAGGCTGATTTACCGGCCAACGCTCCGCACTGAGTGACATATACTATTCCCGCCGGCTGCCGGCGGTCTAGGTTGTCATATTGTTCGCTGAAGTATCCCTGTAGTCTGGCCCGCTACAGCGTAGTCTCTTGGAGACCCTTCGCTTGCGGAAAGCGGTTAGTTCTTTGTCTACACCCGTGAGCCGCTTGTGCTCCCGACATCACAACTGTGCTACCACTGCGACACTCCAAGCGCCACACAAACCCACATTCTGCTGCTGCTGCGCCGCTTAGCCAGACGCGCAAATAGCTGTACGCCCACATTCATCCTGACGATGATGAAGCCCTTGCATTCTCACCTCGGTCCTCCCAAGTCGCGAGTCCGAGCTTGTACAATCATCATCCATTTGTGTCATTTCAATCGTCACTACTGTTCCTCATATCGACCGTCCTTGGTAAGCGAGAGGCTGAACCTCTCACCCACCTGATACCCTCCCATGCCACACTCCCACATCATCAGCTTGCCGGTCGCCTACTGCAAGAAGCGGGGGGATAATATTTCGGCCCCATTTCTTTATTTCTTCGCTGCCAAGTCTAGCTGCCTGTACTGCCCTCCTCCAATTGTTCCATCCCTCGCTATATAGTGGCGCTGCGATCCCAGACCCATATAGCTAGATCCATGGTCTTGAGGGGAACATGGCACTGGACAGAGGCGGGCTGAGGACAGGATGAGACGGCCGCTGACTAAACCCCCGGACCATCCCTGGGGCACATAGCCGAAGCTAAGTGATTCTGTGTCAGAGGCGTCTCCCACCCAGACATCTATGGCTGGGTGTTCAAGTAATGGTCATCTGAGATGAATGAGGATGACGCTAGCGTTCCATACCAATCAATGAACCACCTTCTGGTTGCTGAGAACAACACACGGCCAACCGCTATAGATGACATCGGCAGTTGTGGACTCACACGAGTTGGACCAAACCGCTGCGACGTCCCCAGGTTTGCGGTTCTGCCTTGCGACCTGGGCCCTTTCAGAAATGTTAGGTAGCCACTCAGCCACTCGCAGTTTGCAGTAGAGCCTGCCACCTGGTCTCCTGTCTGACAAACCTGTTTCTTTCTAAACAAAAAGTGTACACGACACTATGCGTTAGAGAGCAAGCTATCTGTATATGACTAAATTATACACCCTTTTTGAACTCCCTAAATGAAACCCATTAACAAGCATGGGGTGAAAAAACCGCCTTGGTAGAGATATAAATTGTGCGCTGCACACAAATGGACAGGAAAAATTGACTTGTATGTGTCGTTTACAGCACTGAGCCGAGTGTTTTACACTAAATGTAAAAGCACATAACAGGCTTAAATTAAACCAACCTTGTGAATTATGCTACAGGGATTGAAAAATTTATATATATTACGGGAGCAGGGGGGGGGGGCGCGGTCGGGGCGGGGGGGAGGGAGGAGGGGATGCGGGTATGTCGGAGAGCAGGGGGGGCGGGGGGTGGGGGGGAGAACTAAGTGTTGAAAAAGACGGTTTAATTCTTTGTCAGCACAGCGCAAGCAAAACACAACGCTTAATTAACCCCTGGAGGTACAATCAGCGCAATAGAATTGATCCACCAACTAACTAGTAGGCTGTGATCGTGAGCGGTTGTTACAATGGTGTATGTTTACGACACGCCACAAATGCAACAAGAGATAAAAATTGAGTAATTCAACCCTTTGCCTTGTGAATTGGCACCAAAAAAAACTATACTATATTAGGCAGTTCTGAAAAAGCGTTTTATTCTTGTCACAGCACACCCAGCAAAACAACGCTTAATTAACCCCCTGGATGTAAAATTTGCAATAGAATTGAGCCACCCACAACTAGTGCTTTGTCACGCGTAATTACATATGGCGTATATTTCTACGCCACACAACAAGATAATAAAAATTGTCGTAATTCAACCCATTGCTTGTGAATTAGGCGCAACACCAAAAAAAAAAAATATATATATTTGGCTGCGAAAAAGTAACGTTTATTTTTGCGTCAGCACAGCAGCAAAACAACGCTATATTAACCCTGGATTAAAATTGCGGTCAACTAGAATTGAGGCAATACCACAAAACTAGTCAAGCTTTTGTCGCGTATTACAATGGCGTAATTATCTTCAACGCAACCACCACAAATAGACTAAAATTGTAATTAACCTTTGCTTGTGAATTAGGCTAACCAAAAAAAAAACAATATATATATATTTCTGGCGTTAAAACGAACGGTTAATTTTTCGTCCATGCACACATCTACCAGCAAAGACAACGCTTAATAAACCCCTGGATATAAATTGCTCCAACTAGAATTGCGAGGCCACCAACAACTCATAGCTTCTGGTAGCAGTATATAGCAATGGCGTATTTTCTATCGCAACAACTCACAAGAGATAAAATTGTAAGTTAACCCTAGCTTGTGAATAGGCTACAAAAAAAAAGTATAAAAATAAATATTTAAAGCGGTGCTGAAAAAATACGGTTTATTTTGTCAGCACAGCAACAAAACAAACGGCTTAATTTCAACCCCTGGATTTAAATTGCCGCAATAAAATTGAGCCAACCACAACTATGTAGCTTATTTTCTAGAGCGATATTACAATTGGCGCTCTATTTTCTACGCCAAACACCACACACGAGAAAAAAATTGAATTAAACCTGTTGTCTTGTGAATTCAGCTGAACCAAATAAAAAAAAATATAAATTGGCGTTGAAAAGACGGTTTATTTTTGTCAATCACACCAGCAAAACAACGCTAATTAAACCCCTGGGATGTAAATTGCGCAATAAATTGACACCACTACCACAAAACTATGTAGCTTTAGCGTATTACACATGGCGAGCGTATTTCTTCCTAACGCAACAACAACAAGAGCATAAAATCTGTAATCTCTAACCTTTGCTATAGAGTGCGAATTAGGCTACCGACAAAACGAAATATATAGTATTTGGCGTTGAAAAAGACGGTTTATTTTGTGTCAGGCACACCAGCAAAAACAACCTTAATTAACCCACTGGATGTACATTAGCGCAATAGAAATTGAGCGCACCACAAACAATTAGCTTTGTAGCGTCATTACATGGCGTAATTTTCTACGCACACAACGAGAGATAAAATTTTCAACAATTAAACCTTTGCTTGTGAATATTAGGCTACCAAAAAACAAAATATATATATTTGGCGTTGAAAAAGACTGTATTATTCATTTGTCAGCAACCCAGCAAAACAACTCTTAATGTAACGCCCTGGATGTAAAATTGCGCAATAGAATGTGAGAGCCAGCCACAAACTAGTAGCTTTGTTAGCGGTGTACAATGGCGCGTATGTCTTCAACGCCACACAACCAAGAGAATAAAATTAGTAATAAACCTATGAAGCTTGTTGAATTAGGCTACGCAAAAAAATATATATATTTGGCGTTGAAAAAGACGGTTTATTTTCTTGTCACACAGCAGCGCAAACAACCGCTGTAGTTAAACCCCTGTAATGTAAATTGACATAGAAAGTTAGCACAGGGTCCAAAATATAAGATGTAATAAATGAGAGTATTGGTAAAACGTACGGTATTCTTTAAATGAATACAACAGAACTGGCTTAAGATCCCACTTTGGAATTGCAACACATGTATATGCAGCTGCAGTGGACGCAACACTGGATTTCAGACTCAATACGTCTCCAAACAAATCAGAAATAGAAACACTACAGAGAACAGTCTCTGATAACAAAGACTGAACACCCCACAAAAATCGCTGTGTAAAAAAACAGCGTTTCTACAGAAAGCGGTTCTATGCACCGACGCAGCAGCACTTCCCTGTCCCAGTAACACAAAGTGAGAGGATGTGGTGAGCTCCCAAGCGGCGCGTGCCTCGGTTCTATAAAGTGCGGTGACGTCCCAAGAATCCCCGCCGGTCTCTGACACATTGGCTTCATCTCTGCACATGTCATGCAGTCTATGCCCTTCTTCCTCCCAGACAGAGCTTTGCCTCACATTTAAACGACCATATGAACTCGCAGCGATCCAATTACACATCACGTGAAAAGCACACGTCCTGTTCACCCGACGAGTAACCCCAAATTCTGACTTCGTTCCGAACCGAAAGTTTTCCTAAATTCTAAACGAATATCTCCAACTCTCGTATACAAGTCGATTCGCCGCATCTGTAACTGATGACTCCTCAACACTTGTTCTTCGTTATCCCTGGAGACGACCTGTACACGTATAATCACATAAGGTAGCAGGATTTTTACATTTAATTGATAGAATGGGAAAATGTTTATTTTTAAATTTATAAAAGCTATTACTTGGAGCAAACACCCTTCAAAAGAGAAAGGCCATACAATTGGTGAACCAGTCACTCTTTCAGTGCAGCTTGCACCAGACTCTAAAACCCTACACATCGTTTCCCTTATGATGAGCCATAAAATAATCTTGACAGAGAATCTTTATACAGATAGTTTTTGTTTCTTTGACTTAAATGTCATACTTGATTCAATCTCAGTTCACACATTTGAATCTTAGAGTAAATATGATTGTATCTTCTGCCAATATTCCTCCTACTTCACAACTTGTGTGTGAGATAACACTTGACAACATGTATAAAAACTGTCTAGGTCTAAAATTTACTTTGTTTCCTATAGCAACCAATCAGACACGTCCCCTCATCATGTTTCCCTCGTAGTCACTATGTGAAATGAAAGGGAGGGCGGTGCTGATCTGATTGCTACTGTCGGAAAGCAGTGGTGAATTTTTAGACATGGACGAGATTTTCATGTAGTGAGGACCCTTGAGAATGGATTTCCTGGCAAACATGCTAACATAACAGTACCAAACCTGCCCCACTGAGGAGGTGTGGGGCCTCCATTCTTCTTTAAAATCTTCCTGCCTCATGTACATAATTGCTGGTAATTCAAGTTTACTATTGTCATTAGAATTCACTGCAATGACAATATTAATTGTTTGGCAATATGCAATATGTAGGTCCTATTTTATACCAAGCTCCTCAGTAGTCTTGTGTTTTTTTGTGTCTTTTTTGTAATAGAACAATGATCACATAAATCATATACTTGTAAATATTTGCATATACTTACAAAATTGTGGGGAGCCTAGGGGATAAATATATTGCCATGGATAGTAAAATAATTTATAGTAACATACCTGGTTGTTTAGTGCAGTGCAGTTAATGAGTTGAGTTAATACCTCTATTACTGCAAAAAAAAAGTGGGCTAATCTTGTTTAACTTCTCTACCTGCTCTGCACTGTTCATAGAGATGAAGAGATTACTATACAGCTGTGTTTTGATATCTTTGGGGCTACTAGCCCCATTTGACATGTCTCCTCTGCACCTTTCCTTTGGTTGGCCCAGTTCGTAGACACAAATTATTGCAGGTACTCTGTTGTCAACTGTTGCTGGCTATGTTTTTAGCTTCTTGGAAAGACCTGATATGCTTATTTACAATATAATTACATTACAGCTAGAGATGGGCGAATTGATTATAACAAAGTGGAATTCATTTAGAATTTCAGGAAAACTTCGATTCTGAACAAAGTCGAAGTTTGGGGTGATTCGCGGGAACGAAGAGTGTTTTTGATTGATAAAATGGCTGCGAGCACATGGCGTTACATGAGGCAAAGAAGTCTAGGAGGAAGAAAGGCGTAGCCTACATGACATGTGCAGAGATGAAGCCAATCAGAGACCGGCGGGATTCTGTGAAGTCACCGCACTATATAAGTCCGGGCGCCATGCTCGCTCCTCACACTCCTCTCACTGTGCTGTGTAGGGAAGCTGCTCCTGCTTCCGCCGCTGCTGCTGCTTATGATATATTATACTAATGGCTTGTGCCGAGCTGAGATGGAGAGTTCCAAGCCGTAATTTCTTTTCCAAGAAGGCAGTATCAGTACTTCATAAATATGTAGAACAGAAGGTGGGCCAGTCCTTGAGCTTATCGGTTTGTTCCAAGGTGCACGGCAGCGCGGACGTCTGGAGCTGTAACTACGGTCAGGGCCAGTACATGTCCTTTACGGCCCACTGGGTGAATGTGCTTCCTGCCCAGGCACACCAACAACTTGGACAGGAGACGCCGCTTTCTCCTCCACGTTGTTAAACTGCGGCTCCTGCGCTAATGTCCGCCTACTCCACCACCACCATCATCTCAGCCTCCACAAGTACTGCTCCATCATACCACATGTGTAGGGCACAGCGGTTTCACGCAGTTCTACACCTGGCTTGCCTCAGCGAACGAAGTCACACAGTGAAGGAACTGCTCCGCGTCATGCAGCAAGAAACTGATGTGTGGTTTTCTCCGCGCCAACTGCAAATCGGAACCATGGTGACTGACAATGGGAGGAACATGGTGTCCATGCTGCACCGAGGAGGGATGGTCCATGCGCCCTTCATGGCACATGTGTTCAATCTGGTTGTGAAAAGGTTCCTGAAGTCTTCCATTGATCTTCAGAAGAATCTGAAAATGGCCAGGAACCTGTGCATGCACTTCATCCAGTCCTACAAAGCCAGGAACACCCTCCTCGATTTGCAGCGGCAGAACGTCCTCCCCCAACACACTCTGATATGCGATGTTTCCACCCGTTAGAATTCCAGCCTGCACATGTTGGACCGACTGTATGAACAGAGAAAGGCCATTAACGATTTTTTGATGATCCAGGCGGACAGGAGTACTCCCCTGTGTAACTTTGATGTCAGCCAGTGGCAGTTCATGCGTGACACCTGCCGTTTGCTCAGGCCATTCGAGGAGGCGACGTTATTTGTCAGTTGCCAGGACTACGGGATGAATAACGTCATTCCACTGCTTCATGTCCTGGAACAGATGCTGAAAAATCTGTCTGGGCAGAGGATTGGAGACGTGGCGACTACATCTCGCGGCCACATGAGTCCGGTGTGGACTGAACTGGAGGAGGAGGAGGACATTGGAGCAGAAGCATTGTCTGGTGAAATGAGTGGATTTTCTACCAAGGTGAAAAGAGAGGAGGAGCAGGAGCAGCTGTAATAGGTAGATGTAGATGAGGAAGACGAGGCAGATGACCCGCAAGCACCGTGGCAGTATACAGTGGAGATGGAGGCAGGGAGCCCCTCGGAGTCACTTGTGCAGATGGCCCACAGCATGCTGATTTGCCTGGCTAGTGACAGCCGAATAGTCATCATCCGGCAGAGGGTTGACTTCTGGCTCTCCATCCTATTGGACCCTCGCTACCGGTCCAAAATGGGAGCCTTTTTCCCAGCTGCTGAGAGGGAGGACAAACTCAAATACTATAGGGAAATCCTCCATAGTCAGTTGGCCGCTGCCTATGTGCGGCATCATCCCTCGTCTGACCGGGGGGCTCCTCAGCGCTCACGTACTACTGCCGCGGCTACTGGGGGAAGGTGGGGAGGTAGGAGCAGTACCAGCTCCATCAGCAGCAACCTAAGTCTGGAGTCACTAATGAGCAGCTTCCTTCACCCGCCTAGGGAGGAGGGCAGTCGCCAGCAGCAGCAGGACCTGGAGCGGTCCCTGAACCAGCAGTTGGTGGCCTACTTGGACAGCACTCTGCCACCCCAGTTAGAAGATCCGCTGGACCTTTGGGCAGCCAAACTGGATGTGTGGCCGCAACTTGCCAGGTTTGCAGTGGAGAAGCTGTCCTGCCCGGCCAGTAGTGTGGCATCAGAGCGGGTGTTCAGTGTGGCGGGGCCCATCGTTACCCCAAGGAGAACCCGCTTGTCCACGGGAAATGTGGAACGACTGACCTTTGTCAAGATGAATCAGGCGTGGATCGGCCAGGACTTCCACACACCAATGCCTTAGGCGTCAGATTACATCAGCCATGACACCTCACCCAAACTTTGAGCAATGAGTCTGGGTTCAAACTACCTGCCTCAGCCACTATTCTAATGCCGCCACCCGCCTGATGCCACACATCTGCTGCCAGTTTCTCCATCTGCCTACCACCATCTTTACTAGGGACTGGTATTGCCACCCACCACCACACTGTCATTGTGCCACTCTATGACCTCATGCTGCTGCTGTTGTTGCTGCTGCGGTCACCTCCACACACTGTCATTGTGCCACTCTCTGACCTCATGCTGTTGCTCCTGCCATCACCTCCACACTCTGTCATTGTGCCACTCTGTGGCATACTCCTGTTTTTGCAACCTCCAGAATGTCATAGTGCCACTGGCTGACCTCATACTGCTGCTGGTGCTCCTGCCATGACCTCCACACGGTATCATTGTGCCACTATCTGACCTCATACTGCTGCTGTTGCTCCTGCCATGACCTCCACACTGTGTCATTGTGCCACTGTCTGACCTCATGCTGCTGCTGTGGCTGCTGCCGTGACCTACACACTGTGTCATTGTGCCACTCTGTGGCCTACTCCTGTTTTTGCCACCTCCAGAATTTGTCATTGTGCCACTGTCTGACCTCATGCTGCTGCTGTTGCTCCTGCCATGACCTCCACACTGAGGCATTGTGCCACTCTGCGGCCTACTCCTGTTCTTGGCACCTCCAGAATCTGTCATTGTGCCACTGTCTGACCTCATGCTGCTGCTGTGGCTGCTGCTGTGTCCTCCACACTGTGTCTTTG
This sequence comes from Phyllomedusa bahiana, assembly GCA_025379985.1. Lineage (NCBI taxonomy): Eukaryota > Metazoa > Chordata > Amphibia > Anura > Hylidae > Phyllomedusa > Phyllomedusa bahiana. The sequence goes on along the minus strand of JAODAL010020971.1, from coordinate 23,173 downwards.
TGCCACTCTGTGGCCTACTCCTGTTTTTGCCACCTCCAGAATGTCATTGTGCCACTCTCTGACCTCATGCTGCTTTGGCTGCTCCCGTCACCTCCACACCCTGTCACTGATGTTGCCACCTGAGCCCTCAGCTTGTTTTTTTCCAGCTGTCGCTGCCATGACTTTATCAGGCTACATTCCCACTTCAGTTTTTTGGTCAGTTTTGCCCTCTTAAGTGCCCAGGGAATTTTATAGTGAAGCGATTCTAAGAGCGGCGGCAGTCATATGCGTGTCATACTCAAACAACATTGTATGAAGACCAAACCCAATTCCCTCTGCATATTTAAGCATGGCACATCGTTCGACAGCACCCTACAGGTTCTGTGCATCCTGGAAATAACTGTTTTGTAACGCGAGTCGTCCCAAAGTAATTCGGACCGAAACAAATTTTGTTGGAAAATTTGGTGAAGTCACGACTCGAGCTTTTGAGAAATTCGCCCATATCTAGTTACAGCTCCTTCTGATGTTTTTAACTGCTGGGTCTCATATATTATAGATAGGGCAGATATATATATATATATATATATATATATATATATATATATATATATAAATATATAATATATAATATATTATATTTTATTTATTTTTTTTTTTTTTTTTTTTTTTCTGAGCTTCTCTTACAGCCACAAAGAAAGTGAATAATTGGGGCAATGCCTTTTTGGCCTGGCAAATTTACTATAATTCATGGTAGGATTGCTGTGCAAAAAGGCGTTAGAACAGGTCAGATTTGAAAGCTCTTTTTTTACTTTGGATCAACATATATGGGTTTCCTTTAAAGGGGTTTTATCAGTTGAGGTGTTCGTGCTCTTCAGCTAATTCTGTGAGATTGAATTTGAAATCCAGGGGCGAGTCTTTACTCTCAGCAGGCGTGTCTCTCCTCACTGAAGAGCTGTGACTTCATCATTCTGTATTTGCAGTAGAAGGGGACGGTTGTCTGGACAGAACAGATCTGCAGCCTCCTGCAGTGTTCTCTTGTGTCTGCAGAGCCTTCATCTCCAGGCTCCTCAAGCTCCTTGCTGCGATATAACCAGTCATACACACATCCTGAACAGATGAAAAACATGTGAGGAATGCACACTGCCCTCCCCACTCCTCCCCCTCTGTTATCAGGCAGGAGACTGTGTGACTGTGTTATATGGCGGGACAAAGGACATAAGACTGTGTTATATGAGGGACTCTATGAGTTAAACAGTCAGTAATTAGTCAGATCATTCACCTTAAAGCTGGGAGAGAGTATACAGCCAGCAGCCCTTTTACATAAATGATTTTACTTTTGGTTTTAACAGCTCAGAGGGGAGTAAATACAGTGCAGGGGGCATGTGCGGGGTGTTTCCTATCTGGGGGCGTATCCCAACAGGCTGAATGAAATGTCAGGCAGTCAATCACCATGCAGGGGGTTTGTCAAGGGGGAATCCCACCGTGGTGTGACTAGCCAATCACAGAAAAGGGGGCGTGTCCCTAATAGCCGTAGCAGAAATAGAAAACAGATGCACAGAAAAGCTCATATCTACTATACTAAGTGACTTAGGTAATGCAACCCAATTACAAAAGTGCTTATTTTTACTGTCCCCATAATCTGAGACATGATCTTTGTAGCGAGAAAACCCCTTTAAAATGGTCCTAAAATAAATAAGAGGAGTGAGTAAAACCTAGCTCTGCATAATGTTTATCTATAAACATTAGAAGGGGTAGTGTGATGTTTGTTTATGGAGGACTGAGGGCGGCTATGATATAGCAACACGAGCCTCCTGACTATGCTCTGCTACAGTGTATGCATTATCACTCACTTCCATACACATGACAGTAAAATATATGCTTAAAATACACAACTAACACACAAAAAAATCAATAAATTTACACATTTACACACATACTAATCCAAATATATATATATATATATATATATATATATATATATATATTATATATATATATATATATATAATTATATTTTGTTATATATTTATTTATATATATAATATAATATATTATATATAATATATATATATATATATATATATATATATATATATATATATATATATATATATATATATATATATTTATATATAACCAGACAACCCCATTAAGGTGTTTTACTTTTATTTGATTGCTAGGCTCTTACCAATCGACTAACAAACAGCTTAACGACTGCTAGCGATTTCACAACTCAGTAAGTTATATGTCTCCCCAGTATAGGTAATAGGGTCCACCAGTAACTTATATGTCCCCCAGTAGGTAGGTATATAGGTTATATGTCCCCCAGTGGGTATATAGGCAGGTTATAGGTCTCCCAGCAGGTATATAGGCAGGTTATAGGTTCCCCATTAGGTAAAAAGGCAGGTTATATGTCCCCCGGCAGATATATAGGTAGGTTATAGTTCCCCCAGTGGGTATATAGGTAGGTTATATGTCCCTTAGCAGGTATATAGGTTGGTTATAGTTCCCCCAGTAAGTATATGGGCAGGTTATCGGTCCCCCAGCAGATAATTGGTAGGTTATAGGTCCTCCATTGGGTGTATAGGTAGGTAATATATACCCCAGCAGGTATATAGGCAGGTTATAGGTGACCCAGTGGGTATATAGGTAGGTTATATGTCCCCCAGCAGGTATGTAGGCAAGTTATAGGTCCCCGCACAGGAATATAGGTAGGTTATAAGTCCTCCAGTAGGTATATAGGTAGGTTATATGTTCCCCAGATGATATATAGGTAGGTCATAGGTCCCCCAGCAGATATATAGGTAGGTTATAGATCCTCAGTGAGTATATAGGTAGGTTACTGTATATGTCCCCCAGTAAGTATATAGGTAGGCTATAGGCTCCCCACTTGGTATATAGGCAGGTTATATATCCCACAACAGGTAGAGAGAGCTAATAAGAAATAAAAAAAAAACTAACAGTACTCGCATTTCTCCGGCTTCCTGAAGCCATCAGGCGGATCAGGCAGCGTGATGACACTCTCCCGCCACCTGTGCTTTGTACTCCGGTAAGCCGCAAGCCTACTTGCGGCTCACCGGAGTACTCTGCAGAACGGAGAACCTTCACTCTCTACTCCGCAGAAGCCTGCAACTGTATGTGCGTCCAGAGGATGTACATACAGTTAGTACTCAGTTGACGGCGGAGTGTCAGTCAGAGCCAATTAGAGGGCCGGATGTGGCCCGCGGGCCATACACTGCCCAGGTCTGCTTTAGAAGATGTCAACCCAAACAGGACTGAGCATGGGTTGACTTACAATCTATGTAGTAAAGGGGCAGTTTTAGTTGAGTTAGTTGAGATCTAGTTCAAGTTGAAGTTTCAGCGTAGTTGTCCCTGCAGTCCAGAAGCAGGCTTCTCCATATCATCAGATTACAGTAAGAGTAACTCACAGGCAACTAAACCTGAGAATGGACAGCAAACATTTCAAGACTAACATTCTCACCAAAGTTCCTAGTGGAACTAATCTTGATTGCATGTATGCCATGAGTGCTGTGTGGATTAAGGGCAACATGTATGAAATTTGGCGTGTTAACGCCAAATTTCATGCACGTAACATTAGTCTAAAATGCGTCTAATTTATGAACCCGCTCTACAGCGGGTCATAAATCAAGTGCATTCTAGCACTAGGGCGCCATTTCTGGCTCAGGTATACCACTTTGAAAGTGCTCTACCTGTTCCAGTTGTAATGGGTCTAGAAATGCCTTAGCGAAGCTATAAATCTATAACTTGGTATGGTTCTAGTATGTCCTGCTAGATTTAAAAATTTATGAACAGGCCTGCATCTGATATCGGGCTGAAAAGACGCCAGATATCTGGCGCAGCCCCGTTCATACAGGTCGCCCTCAATATTCATTGGTGTCATATCCAGAGCAGGGCTGGTTGGTGCCCAGTCTAACCTAGTTGTGTTATGCAACTGTCACATTGCTTTGGAATTGAGGAACTGTGCCTCACAAATGCAACTGTAGTCAAATAGAGTTAGTACCCTGTAATTAGGAACTGTGAAGAAGAGATTAGGGACTAGATTAGGGATTAGGGACCTGTACACGGTGTATGGAAGCAAGTACAGAGAGTGAGGAGGACATATATGAAAACTGTCTAGGTCTAAGACATTCTTTGTTGCCTATAGCAACCAATCAGAGCTCTCCTTTCATTTCAAATAGTGCTCAGAGAAAATTAAAGGGGATCTGTGATTAGTTGCTGTGGGCAACAAAGAAAGTCTTAGACCTTGAAGATTTTCATACACGAGGCCCTGAGTTTTGTTATGAGAATTAATAAAATTGCGCCTCCTTCTTGTGGAAGAGAAAAAATTTGGACTTTTAAAGGGGTTTTATCATGAAGGCATTAAACACCTGGTTTGTCCTGCTTCAGCTTTCAGTCTGTTCAAAAGTGGGCTTGTATGATTTGTTTGAGCTGCATATCATGTGATCCAGCAGGTTTGACATCACCATGCCTTTCTTCACAATGTGCTCACTCTAGTTAAACAAAAGTCTGCTTATGTAAAGAGCTGTGAGTAGCTACTATAAAGTAGCTGAGTGGTAAGTACTTCTTCCTTTAAGCATAGGGCTCCTAGGTTCAAATACCTACAAGAACCAAACATGTTATTTTTTCTCTCGATGCACATGCCTTATTGAGGTTTTCTATTTTTATTTGCACTGTTTGACTAATTACTAAGGAGTACAGAAGACAGGAGTAGAATGAGAGCACCTGAGGTTTAACACTTGCTCAACAGTGAGTGTATGTGATTACTAGGCATGGAATAGACTGACAGTAGTTGCGAGAACAGGTGATATCTGAGCATGTGCCACCAGGACTTAGGAGCTCTCTTCACTAGTCGCGTCCCCTAGAGACGAGCTGTACACTTTGGATTACTAAGATAGCAGCTAAAACAAAAATGGTGCAGAATTTTTAATAATGATGAATGGTGAAAATGTTTATTATTTAATTTGCAAGCTTCCCACATCGGTTTTACCATAAGGTAAAACCCTTTTAAGTAAACTAAGCAGTGAGTTTATGCTTGTCCAACTACGACCCAGTCTGCTGGTTCCTTCTTTACATGTACACCAAATGTTACATGTTAAAAAATACACAATGACTATTCCAACAAAGTATCAAAACTTCATTTATACACCTTACAATACTTACATTGTAGTATCCTATAGTTTATTTGAATAGATTATCTGCATTGTATATAATTTTTTTGTTGAAGGGCACTCAGACTATAAAAACCTTGCAACCAAAGTCACTCCTCCCCAACATTATTTGCTGTGATGAGGTATCTTCCAGGATCTAATGGGAAAAGGTACCAATTTTTTGCCTTTAAAATAAATTGGTCAATATACTCCACTACTAACTTGTGGTCCATTTATGTAATCAGGTTATTTTAACACATTTCACAAACTGCATAGGTTTTGCTCGATTTCAGTTCTGGAATCCATATTAAAGCTTCCCAACAATGTATGGTAATGTAAGAGCGAAGAAACAAATTTTTAACAGAGCCTCAGTCATCACAGCACAGCAACCTATGTATTTCCCACGTGCTGTATGTAGCTTTCTGCATTGGCCATGGTGTCATCACATGATAAGAAATGCATGCTCTCTCTGACCTTCAGAAATGACTCTTCACCTGCACCTAATGGATACACTGGTAGCATTTAGCACATAGTAATAGCGATGTGGACACCTAGTCAACAGGACCAATTTTCTTCCTGCAATGGGAAACTAGAAACTGGTTTCCCAAGCCTTTTAATGTAGCTCTAAGATAGACTTACATATATTTTTTAACATTTTTACACAAAAATACTTAAAAACAAGGGGCCACATGTCTGAAAACTGTCTAGGTCTAAAATTCACTTTGTTGCCCATATGCCCATAGCAACCAATCAGAGCGCCCCTTTAATTTCATATAGTGCTCTGGAAAAATGAGAGGGGCGCTCTGATTGGTTAATATGGGCAACAAAGTGAATTTTAGACCTAGACAGTTTTCATATATCTGGCCCACAATGGCAACTATAAAAAATCCTTAAACTGAACAAAAAAATTCTAAAAAAAAATACTTACATCTAAAGATTTATAATCAGAAGTGTCATAATTATCTTTGTATTCTCTGTATTTACTGCTTGCAATCATTTAAAAAAAAGGGTTAAATTTTTTTCCTTTTAGGTCTTTTAAATCCCCTTTAAAATTTTTGTGGCCCAACGGTTTTTTAAACCAAAAAATATTTTTCCATTTCCGTTTTGGAAACCTTTCTTAAAAATGTTTTTTTCCAAAGTTTTTAAAAATTAAAATCCAAGAAAGTTTTGGTTTTGGTTTTCTGGCCTTGTTATAATAAAGGTGCATCTTTTTTCTTCAGAAAGGGTTTTCCCCCCCCAAAAGGATCCAAAGATTTGACATTTGCTGGGGGCCCTCCCCAAAAAAATTTTTTTTTGAATAAATTTGTTTCCAAAACCTTTTATGTGCTGGAAGGAAAACTTTCTTTTTTTCCTTTTTTACCGGTCCCCCCTCAAAATTTGGTCAAAAACCTTTTCCCTTCCCTGAAAATTTGATTTTTTTTTTTGCTTAAAAAAAAAAATTTTTTGGGTATTGGGGGAACGTGGTTTTCCCCTGCTTTTAAATATTGGGCCCAAAAACTTTTTTTTTTGAAAAAAAAATTTTTCCTTTTTTTAACCCAGATTGTTAAATTTTTGCTGTTTCTGTTTTGGGATTTTTTGAAATTTTTTTTAAAATTTGAAAATTTTTTGATCCTTTTGTTGCTTAAAATTTAACATTCCCAAAAAAAAAAAAACCTTTTTTTTTTGGGGATTCTTTCCCAAAACCCCAGATTTTTTATAGGATTTTTTTTTTCATTGTTTTTTCAGTTTCTTAATAAAAAAATTATTGAGAAGCTGTGTCTGTTTGGCTTATATAAAGGTTTTGCATTTTTTTTTTTTTCAGAAATTTTTCCTTTTCGTTAAAACCAGATTGTTAAAACAATGCTGTGGCTGCTGGATTTGATTTTATATGATAATTTGTTCCACTGTTTGTTTGATGAAAACATTTTTTTCCATAACCTTTGGATTCCTTCCCAAAACCCAATTGAAACTTTTTCTGCATTGTTTTTTTTTCTTGGCAATAGAAAAATGTATTGAGAAGCGTGTCTGCTTGCTTTAAAAAGGTTTTGCCTACTTTTTTTTTCAAAAAAATGTTCCTTTTTTAGATCCAGTTTGTTGAAATCTGTGGGGGCTGCGATTTGTTTTTATATGTAATTTTTGTTCCTTTTTGCTCTGATGAAATTTTTTTTAAACCTTTGGATTTTTCCCCCAAAAACGATTGTATAGATTTTTTCGCATTGCTTTGTTTGTTTTTTAATAAAAAATGGGTTTTGAAAAGCGGGTCTCTTGCAAATTAACGGTTTTCATATTTTTTTTTCAGAAACTTTTTCCCTTTTCTTTAGATCCAGATTGTGAAATTGCTGGGGCTGTGGATTTGTTTTTTTATATAAATTTTTTCCCCCTTGTTTGCTCTATGCAACATCTTTTCCATAATTTTTGGATTCCTTCCCTAACCAGATTTATAGCTTTTTCTGCATTGTTTGTTTTATTTTTAAAAAAAATTATTGAGAACTGTGTCTGCTTGCTTATATAAAGGTTTTCCCTATTTTTTTTTCAGAAACGTTCCTTTTTTTAGACCCGGGATTTTTTGAAAATTTTTGGCGCTGATTTTGTATTTATATGATAATTTGTTCCCCCGTTTGCTCTGATCCCCAAAAACTTTTAAAATTTTGGTTTTTCCCAAAACCCAGTTTGATAGTTTTTCTGCCATTGCTTTGTTCTAGTTTTTTTTAAAAAAAAACGTATTGAGAAAGCTGTGTTCCTTGCTTATATAAAGGTTTTGCACTATTTTTTTTCTTCAGAAACTTTTCCCCTTTTTTCTTTAGATCCGATTTTGAACATCTGCTGTGGCTGCTGGTTTGATTTTTATATGATTTTTTTTTCCACCTTTTGCTCTGATGAAAACCCTTTTAAAAACCTTTGGGTTTTTCCCAAACCAGATTGTATAATTTTCTGCTTTGTTTTTTTGTTTCTTAAAGAAAAATCTATAGAAGCTGTGTTGTTTTGTTTAAAAAGGTTTTGCATCTTTTTTTTTCAGAAAACTGTTTCCCCTTTTCGTTAGTCCGATTTTTTGAACACGCTTTGGCTGCTGGATTTGTATTTTTATATGATAATTTTTTTTCCACCTGTTTGCTCTGATGCAACATTTTTTCCAATAACCTTTTGGTTTCCCCCCCCATAAAGTTTGATCTTTTTCTGCATTGTTTTTCTGTTTTTTAAAAAGAAAAATTATTGAGAAGCTTGTCTGCTTGCTTAAAAAAAGGTTTTGCACTACTTTTTTTTCAGAAACTGTCTCCTTTTCTTGATCCAGATTTTTTGAACATTGTGTGGCTGCTGGATTTGAAATTTTTATGAAAATTTTTGCTCCACTTTTCTTGATGCACAACTTTTTAAAGAACCTTTAATTTTTCCCAAAACAGATTGGTATAGATTTTTCTGCATTGCTTTGTTCTAGTTTTTTTAATAGAAAATCGTATTGGAAGCTGTGTCTGCTTGTTTATATAAAAGGTTTTGCACTACTTTTTTCTCAGAAACTGTTTCTTTTTGGGTTGATCCAGATTGTTGAAATTGGGGGGCTGCTGGATTTGTATTTTTAAGATAATTTTGTTCACTGTTTGCTCTGATGCAACATCTTTTCCATAACCTTTGGATTCCTTCCCATAACCAGATTGTATAACTTCTTCTGCATTGTTTTGTTCTTGTTTCTTAAAAGAAAAATCATATTGAGAAGCTGTGTCTGCTTGCTTATATAAAGGTTTTTTCCTACTTTTTTTCTTCAGAAACTGTCTCCTTTTCTTTAGATCCAGATTTGTTGAACATTGTTTCTGCGGATTTGTATTTTTATATGAAAATTTTTTGCCACTTGTTGCTTGATGCCCCAATTTTTTGAAAAACCCTTTTGGGATTTTCCCCATAAAAAAATTTGTATAGTTTTTTCTGCATTGCTTTGTTCTTTTTCTTAATAGAAAAATCTATTGAGAAGCTGTGTCTGCTTGTTTAAATATAAAGTTTTGATACTTTTTTTTTTCAAAAACTTTTTTCTTTTCGTTAGACCCAGATTGTTGAAATCTGCTGTGGCTGCGGATTTGTTTTTTTATATGATAATTTTGTTTCCCCCTGTTTTTTTCTATGCAACATTTTTCCAAAACCCTTTGGTTTCCCCCCAAACCAGATTGAAAATTTTCTGATTGTTTTTTTTTGTTCTTAATAGAAAAATCTATTGAAAGCGGTCTGCTTGCTTTTATAAAGGTTTTGCACTTTTTTTCTTCAGAACTTTTTCCCTTTTCGTTAGTCCAGATTTTTAAAAATCGTTGTGCTGCTGGTTTTTGTATTTTATTGATAATTTTGTTCCCCCCTGTTTGTCGATGCAAAAACTTTTAAAACCTTTGGGGGAAATTTTTCCATAACCAGATTGTAAGTTTTTCTGCATTGTTTGTTCTGTTTTTAAAGAAAAATCCTATTGAAAAGCTGTTCTGTTTGTTTATTAAAGGGTTTTGACACTTTTTTTTTCAGAATTTTTCCCTTTTCTTAGATCCGATTGTTGAACATCTGTGGGGCTGCTGGTTTTGTATTTTTAAGATAATTTTGTTCCCACCGTTTGTCTAATGAAACACTTTTAAACCCTTTTGGGTTTGTCCCAAAACCGATTGATAGTTTTTCTGCTTTGCTTTGTTCTAGTTTTTTTAAATAGAAAAATCGATTGAGAAGCTGTGTTTTGCTTGCTTATAAAAAGGGTTTTTGCACTACTTTTTTTTTTCAAAACTTTTTTCCTTTTGTTGCCCCGATTGTTGAACATTGCTGGGCTGTTGATTTGTATTTTTATATGATAATTTTGTTCCCCCTGTTTGCCTTTGAAATTTGTTCCCAAAAACCCAGATTTATAATTTTTCGCTTTGCTTTGTTCTATTTCTTAATAGAAAAATCGTATTGAGAAGCTGTGTCTCCTTGCTTATATAAAGGTTTTGCACTACTTTTTTCTTCAGAAATGTCCCCTTTTTTTTAGATCCAATTGGGTTGAACATCGTTTGGGGTGCTGGATTTGTATTTTTATATGAAAAATTTTTGTCCACCTGTTGCTCTGATGCCCCAAAATTTTTTGGAAAACCGTAATTTTTCCCCCAAAAACCAAATTTATAGATTTTTCTCATTGCTTTGTTCTATTTTCTTAATAAAAAAATCGTTTTGAGAAGCTGGTCTGCTTGTTATAAAAAGGTTTTGCACAAATTTTTTCTTCAGAAACTTTTTTCCTTTTCGTTAGACCCAGATTTTTTGAACATCTGCTGTGGGTGGATTTGAAAATTTTTATATGATAATTTTGTATCACCTGTTTGCTCTGATGCAACATCTTTTCCATAACCTTTGGATTCCTTCCCATAACCAGATTGTATAACTTCTTCTGCATTGTTTTGTTCTTGTTTCTTAAAAGAAAAATCATATTGATAAGCTGTGTCTGCTTGCTTATATAAAGGGGTTTTTGCACACTTTTTTTTTTAAAACTGTCCCCTTTTCTTTAACCCAATTGTTGAACATCTGTTGTGGCTGCGGGATTTGTTTTTTTTATTAAAATTTTTGCTCCACTTGTTGCTCTGTGCCCCCAACTTTTGAAGAACCTTTGGTTTCCCTTTCCCCATAAACAATTGTTAATTTTTCTGCATTGTTTTTTTTGGTTCTTTTCTTAATAGAAAAATCGTATAAAAGCTTGTCTCTTGCTTATATAAAGGTTTTGCATACTTTTTTCTTCAGAAACTTTTTTTCCTTTTCTTTAGTCCAGATTGTTGAACATCTTGGGCTGCTGGATTTGTTTTTTTAATGATAATTTTTTGTTCCACCTTTTGTTCTGATGCAACATCTTTTCCATAACCTTTGGATTCCTTCCCATAACCAGATTGTATAACTTCTTCTGCATTGTTTTGTTCTTGTTTCTTAAAAGAAAAATCATATTGAGAAGCTGTGTCTGCTTGCTTATATAAAGGTTTTGCACTACTTTTTTCTTCAGAAACTGTCTCCTTTTCTTTAGATCCAGATTGTTGAACATCTGTTGTGGCTGCTGGATTTGTATTTTTATATGATAATTTTGCTCCACTTGTTTGCTCTGATGCACCAACTTTTGAAGAACCTGTGAATTTGTTCCCATAACCAGATTGTATAGATTTTTCTGCATTGCTTTGTTCTAGTTTCTTAATAGAAAAATCGTATTGAGAAGCTGTGTCTGCTTGCTTATATAAAGGTTTTGCACTACTTTTTTCTTCAGAAACTGTTTCCTTTTCGTTAGATCCAGATTGTTGAACATCTGCTGTGGCTGCTGGATTTGTATTTTTATATGATAATTTTGTTCCACCTGTTTGCTCTGATGCAACATCTTTTCCATAACCTTTGGATTCCTTCCCATAACCAGATTGTATAACTTCTTCTGCATTGTTTTGTTCTTGTTGCTTAATAGAAAAATCATATTGAGAAGCTGTGTCTGCTTGCTTATATAAAGGTTTTGCACTACTTTTTTTTCAGAAACTTTCTCCTTTTTTTTAAAATCCAGATTTTTTGGAACCCATCTGTTTTGACTGCTGATTTGTACTTTTTTATGAAAATTTTTTGTTCCACCGGGTTTTCTCTAAAGCCCCAAACTTTTAAAAAAAACCCTGTGAATTTTTTTCCCATAAAAAAGATTGTAAAATTTTTTCTGAAATTGCTTTTGTTCTATTTTTCCTTAATAGAAAAAATCGTTTTGAAAAGCTGTTTTTTTCCTGCTTCCCTTATAAAAAGGGTTTTTTTCCACACTTTTTTTTTTAGAAAATTTTTCCCCCTTTTCGTTAGATCCAGATTGTTGAACATCTGCTGTGGCTGCTGGATTTGTACTTTTATATGATAATTTTGTTCCACCTGTTTGCTCTGATGCAACATCTTTTCCATAACCTTTGGTTTCCGTCCCATAACCAGATTGCATAGCTTTTTCTGCATTGCTTTGTTCTTGTTGCTTAATAGAAAAATCATATTGAGAAGCTGTGTCTGCTTGCTTATATAAGGGTTTTGCACTACTTTTTTCTTCAGAAACTGTCTCCTTTTCTTTAGATCCAGATTGTTAAAACATCTGCGGGTTGGGTGCTGGTTTTGGTTTAATTTTTTTTTTTTATATGATAATTTTGTATAAAACTTTTTTTGTCTAAATTGCAACTTTTTTTTCCATAACCTTTGGCCCTTTCCCCATCCCCCTTTTTTTGTATAACTTCTTCTGCATTTTTTTTGTTCTTGTTTCTTAAAGAAAAATTTCATATTGGAAGCGTGTTTTTGGGCTTTAAAAAGGGTTTTTTGAAACTATTTTTTTTCTTCAAAAAATGTTTCCTTTTCGTTAAAACCCAAGTTGTTGAACATCGCTGTGGTTGCTGGATTTGTATTTTTAATGAAAATTTTTGGTTCCACCCCTGTTTGCCCCTGATGCAACATCTTTTCCAAAACCCTTTTGGGTTTTCCCCTTTCCCAAAACCAAAAATTGGCATAGTTTTTTCCCTGCATTTGCTTTTTTCTATTTTCCCTTAAATAGAAAAAATTCGTTTGAAAAGGGCTGTTTTCTGCTTCCCTTTTTATAAAGGTTTTTGCACTACTTTTTTTCAGAAACTGTTTCCCCTTTTCTTTTTAGATCCAGATTGTTGAACATTTTGGCTGGGGCCCTGTTTGGATTTGTATTTTTTTATGTTTAATTTTTTCCACTGTTTGCTCCGATGCAAAAATTTTTTCCCATAACCGGGGGAAATTTTTTTCCCCAAAACCCAATTGTATAACTTCTTCGGGCATTGTTTTTGTTCTTGTTTTTTAAAAAGAAAAATCATTTTGGGAAAGCTGGGGTCTGCTTGCTTATAAAAATTTTTTGCAAAAATTTTTTCTTCAGAAACTCCCCTCCTTTTTCTTTAAAACCAGATTGTTAAAACTTCTTTTTGTGGCTGTGGATTTGTATTTTTAATGATAAATTTTTGCTCCACCGTTTGTCTGATCACCAATTTTTTGAAAACCTCGGTGAATTTGTTTCCCCAAAACCAGATTTAAGATTTTTCTGCTTTTGCTTTTTTCCCTAGTTTCTTAATAGAAAAATGGAAATTGAGAAGCTGTGCCCTGCTTGTTTTATAAAAAGGGTTTGCCAACTTAAACCCTTTTTTTTCTTCAAAAACGGTTCCCCTTTTCTTTAGACCCAAAATTGTTGAACTTTCTGTTGTGGCTTGCTGGTTTTTGGTTTTTTTTATGATAATTTTGCCCCAACTTTTTTGCTCTGATCCCCACCAACTTTTAAAGAACTTTGTGAATTTTTTCCCCTTAACCGTTGTAAAAATTTTTTCTGCATTGTTTTTCTAGGTTTTTTAATAAAAAAATCGTATTGAGAAGCTGTGTCCCCTTTTTTTGCTTATAAAAAGGGTTTTGCCCCTACTTTTTTCTTCAAAACTTTTTTTCCTTTTCTTTAGTTCCGTTTGTTAAACCCATTGCTGTGGTTTGCGGGATTTTTATTTTTTTTTTGGGAAAATTTTGTTCCCCTGTTTGCTCTTTGAAAACCCAATTTTTTTTTCCAAAAAAACCTTTTTGCTTTCCTTCCATAACCAGATTGCATGCTTTTTTGCATTGCTTTGTTCTTGTTGTTTTAATTTGAAAAATCATATTGAAAGCTTGTGCTCCTTGCTTTTTAAAAAGGGTTTTGCACTACTTTTTTCTTCAAAAAATGTCTCCTTTTCTTTTGTTCCGTTTGTTGAACTTTGCTGGGGCTGCTGGATTTTTTAACTTTTATATGAAAATTTTTTTTCCCACCTGTTTGCTCTGATGCAAAATTTTTTCCAAAACCCTTTGGGAAATTCCTTCCCATAACCAAATTGCATAGCTTTTTCTGCATTGCTTTGTTCTTGTTGCTTAATAGAAAAATCATATTGAGAAGCTTTGTCTTCTTGCTTATTTAAATGTTTTGCACCACTTGTTGATTTTCGATAGTTATCTAAAACCAAAACATCTGAATCATCAGTCTGCTCTGTTTTACATCCAGATAGTTGATTATCTGATCTATCTGCTGGATTTGGATCTTTATATAATAATTCTGTTCCATTTGCTTCGCTTTTATAATCTATCTGCTTGCCATCCAATCCAGGTTGCTGAACATCTGAGGTGGTTTGGGATTTTGTATTTTTATATGATGTCTCTACTTTTGATTGTTCTGTTTCTTTTGTCTTTTCATTTCCTGGTCTTTATTTTTTTAGGTTGTCCCCGAATAATTCTTCTTGGGTTTTTTTCATTTCATAATTTTTTTTACAAATTAAAATAAAATATTTTCTGTTAAAATGAAAGCTTTAAAATGTATTAATTTAGTTATTTTGACACATACAGTGCTGATTGTTTTTTGCTACATTGAGAAATTTTCCTTATATCTTTGTTATTTATTTATACCCACTAGATTATTTTGCATTTTCACTTACTAGTATGATTGATATGTTTCTGTCTGATGTGATTGCCATTTCATATACAATCACAAAATTCCTGACTGTAAAATATATTCAGTGAAAATCTTGAACACAGAGTTCAAGTCATGTGCCAGCCCTATACCAACACTGGAGGAAATTAATATACTGTACTATGTACTAAAACAGTGGTGAGCCTAAGAAACTCACTGTGACAAGAAGTTGTGATGGCAGATTCAATAAACATGTTTAAGAAGGGTTTAATTACCTTCCTTGACAAAATATAATATTACAGGTTATGAGTACTAGATTCTGGAGATAAGAAGTTGATGAATAGATTTATTCTGATTACCATACTTGCCAAATATTTCCTCTTATTTGGGGCAATTAGCATCTGTCTTACAGGGTTTTTTGCCATGCTCTGAATCAACACAATAGGGTTATAGATTGTCCTGATGGACCTTTTTCCAACCATATCTACATATTTACCCAGGTGTATGAATAGTGTTGCTGTGGAAAGTGTCTTAAGTAGTGCTGCACCAAAGTTGAGTTAATGCTTGTTTTAACATGTCTCACGGCACTTTATAAGTGTGTCAGGTTGTAAGACATACTACCATGTGCCAAAATAGTGTCCTACGTTGCGATGAATTTCGTCTTAGCCTCGCCACTTAATATGAATAATAATTGCCACACTTTTTGGCATATACTACATACATTTGTTGTATCGTATGAATTAACATAGACTCAACCCCTGAAGAGTGGCGCAGACAAAAATGTCAGACACACATTCTTTTTGACATAAATGCTTTGGGGATATGTCAGATTTGTTACATACCATTTTTTTCTGTCATAACCTACGCAACTGGTACAGCAACTTTTATACATCTTGCCCATTGTGTTGTTATGTTACTATACCCCAGTTTTCTGTTGTACAGGTCTTCAGTTATTTAATATAGTATATTTTGACCTAAGTTTGTGATTCCAATACGGAGTCTTAACAGTTTTGTTACTGTTTTCAGTCTTAGAATGTGTCTAATTTTCTTTCTCCTCTTAATACAAAAGCCAATACTTTTTTTTATCACTTTTTTACCAACATATTCATAGGATGGCTTGCTTTTCATGGTTATGTAGACCTGGAGCTAGTAATTTCCCTATTAGACAGTAGGTCTGGAAGAAAGGAAACCCAGGAAAATCAGGAGCAGGAATTAGTCTTTGCAACCCATTGGAGAGCAGATGGTTATCAGAAAGCGAGTTCAATGCTCCTACAAGTAAGAGACCTAGAAAAGCTGACTCAATTCAGGGTTCTGAGATAAAAACTGGGAGATACCCACACCAGAGAAGAGAGATTGGTTGAGATGAGGAGACTGTGTGTGGTTGGGGAGGAAGACTTCTTAAATACCATTGTACCATAAGAAGCAAAAGACTGTGGACTAAGCCCTAAGTTCATAATTTAACCTCTCCAAAGTTTACACTGAGTGTTCAATAAATCTTTAAAAAGACTATGGTTGCTTCTGTGGCACATAATTACACTGGTTATTACAGTTATATTTTTTATGGTGTTTTTAAATCTTTTAATGATCAACCCTTTTTGTGTCCAAATGGCCAGACCAGATTCGATGTGTAACTAGTATCTCTGTAAAGATATTACACATTTCAGTGATTCTGACACTGTTTTTTTGTCACATATTGTACTTTGTTGAGGTGGTAAGGGATAGTTGCATGTCTTTGTAGGTTAGTGTAGCACAAGCAACAGCATGTATCAAAGTGTTGCACGCCAATTCATAAATAAGTCATATTGTGAGGCACATCTATGTGCACAAAAAAAGGTTTGCTGAGACAAATTTTATAAATGCTTTCTTGGAGCGTTCTTCGCTGTGCCTTAGGTCTCTGAGAGACCTTGGGTGCCTGCTAATATCGTAACTAGAGATGGCGAATAAAACTTCTCTCAAAAGAATTCGGTTCGGTACTTCGCCGATTTCCGACAAAAATTCGTTTCGGTCCGAATTTACTTCGGCACGAATCACGTAAAAAAACAGCTATTTCAGGTGCCCAGAGCCTGCCAGGGTGCTGTAGAACGTTGTGCCATGCTTAAAATATGCGAGGAGCTTGGTTTGGTTTCTTTAACAATGTTTGTGTTTTAGTATGAAACGCACTTGACTGCCGCCGCTCTTTGAATCGCTTCACTATAAAGTTCCCTGGGCACTTAAGAGGGCAAACTGACCAAAAAAACTCAAGCGGGATTGTAGCCTGATAAAGTTCATGCAGCGTAAAGTGGAAAAAATACAAAGCCTGAGAGTCAGGTGGCAACATTATAGTTGATTAGAGTGTGAGGTGACGGCGGCAAGCCACAGCAGCATGAGGTCAGGCAGTGGCACAATGACATTCTGGAGGCGGCAAAACAGTATTTAGGCCTCAAGAGTGGACAATCACACAGTGTGGAGGTCATGGCAGCGCGCATGAGGTCAGGCAGTGGCACAATGACATTCTGGGAGGCGGATAAAACAGTATTAGGGCCAGGGTGGCACAATCACACAGTGTGGAGTCACGGCGTGCGCTAGCACGTATGAGGTCAGACAGTGGCAACAATGGCATTCTGGAGGTGGCAAAACCAGTATTAGGACCAGAGTGGCACAATGATACAGTGTGGAGGTCACGGCCTGGCAGCAGATGAGGTCAGACAGTGGCACAATGACTAAATTCTGGAGGTGAGCAAAAACAGGAGTAGGCCACAGTGTGGAGGGCCGGCAGGCAGCCACGGCAGCAGCATGAGGTCAGACATTGGCACAATGGACACAGTGTGGAGGGGCACGACAGGAGTACAGCAGCAGCATGGAGGTTCAAGTGAGTGGGCACAAATGCATTTGCAGGTGCAAAATAGTATTAGGCCACAGAGCGGCACATGACTGAGAGCGGAGGTCACGCGGCAGCAGCAGCGAGGTCAGGCAGTGGAACAATGCAGAGAGTGGAGGTGATGACAGGAGCAACTGCATGACGTCAGAGAGTGGCACAATTACATTCTGCAGGTGGCATAATAGTATTAGGCCACAGAGCGGCACAATGACTGAGAGCGGAGGTCACGGCGGCAGCAGCATGAGGTCAGGCAGTGGCACAATGAGGGAGAGTGGAGAAGATCACAGGAGAAACATCATGAGGGCAGAGAGTGGCACAATGACCTTCTGCAGGTGGCAAAATAGTATTAGGCCACAGAGCGGCACAATGACGGAGTGCGGAGGTCACGGCGGGCGCCGCAGGAGGTCAGCAGTCGGCACAATGACAGAGAGTGGAGGGTGATGTACAGGAGCAACAGCACTGGAGGTCAGAGTAAGTGAGTCACAATGGGACATTATGCAGGTGGCAAACTAGGTATTAGGCCACAGAGAGGCACAATGATGAGAGCGGAGGTACACGGCGGCACGCAGCATGGACGGTCGGGCAGTGGCACAATTGACAGAGTGTGGAGGTGATGACAAGGAGCAACTGCATGAGGTCAGAGAGTGGCACAATGACATTCTGGAGGTCAAAACAGTACCAGGCCGCAGTGGCACAATCAATGTCACAGTGTGGATGTCACGGCAACAGCAAACAGCACAGCAGCATGAGCACTGAGTGGCACAATGACAGAGTGTTGAGGTGGGTGGCAATACCAGTCCCTGGTAAAGACGGTGGTAGGCAGATGGAGGAAACTATCAGCAGATGTGTGGCATTCAGGGGGTGGCGGCATAGAATAGTGATGAGGCAGTAGTTTGAAACCAGACTGACGCCTCAAGGCATGGATGTGTGGAATAATCCTGGCCGATCACGCCTGATTCATCTTGTCAAAGTCAGTCGTTTCAACATTTCCCGTGAGACAAGCGGTTCTCCTTGGGGTAACGTTGGCCCCCGCCGCACCCCCACCTACCCACCCCTCTGCTCTCCATCCTCAACACCCCTGAACACCGATATGGATGCAACACTAGCTGGCCGGGCCGGTCAGCTTCTCTCTGCAAAAACACGGCCTAGTTGCGGACACCACAATCACAGAAATTTGGCTGCCAGTAGTCCAGCGGATTTCTAATGGGGTGGCAAGAGTGCTGTCCAAGTAGGCACACAACCTCGTTGGTCAGGGGAATGCTCCAGGTCTGCTGCTGCTGATGCTGGTGAATGCCTCCTACTAGGCAGGGTGAAAGGGAAGCTGGCTCATTAGTGACTCCAGACTTAGGTTACTGACTGATGCGAGCTGGTAAGGCTCCTACCCCCACCTTCCCCAAGCAGCCGCGGCAGTAGTACCGTGAGCGCTGAGGAACCCCCCTGTCAGACCTGTCAGAGGAGGGGACCGATGCCAGCACAATAGGCAAGCGGCCAACTGATTACGGAGGATTTCCCATATAGTATTTGAGTTTGTCTTCCCTCTCATTATTTGGGAAAAAGGCTCCCATTTGGACCGGTACCGAGGGTCCAATAGGGTGGAGAAGCCAGAAGGTCATCCTCTGCCGGATTGCTGACTATTCGGCTGTCACTACGCAGGCAAATAAGACATGCTGCGTGAATCCTGCATCAAGTAGAATCACGTGGCGGCTCCCTGCCTCATTTCTATGTATACTGCCACGGTGCTTGGGAGTCATCTGCTCGTCTTCCTCATCTCCATCCACCTCCTCCAGTGTCTCATGCTCCTCCTCTCTGGTCACCTGGTAGAAAATCCACTCATTTCACCAGACAATGCTGTGCTCCAATGTCCTCCTCCTCCTCTCCTCCATTTCAGTCCCCACCGGGACTCATGTGGCACGAGATGTAGTCGCCCAACATCTCCAGTCCATGCCCAGACAGATTTTTCCAGCATCTGTTCCAGGACTTGAAGCAGTGAATGACGTTATTCATCCCGTAGTTCTGGCGACTGACAAATAACGGGCCTCCTCGAATTGCCTCAACAAAACGCTGGTGTCACGCAGGAGCTGCCACTGGCTGACATCAAAGTTATCTCGGGGAGTACTTCTGTCTAGCCTGGATCATCAAAAAATCGTTAATGGCCTTTCTCTTGTTCATACACGGTCCACATGTGCAGGCTGGAATTCCAGCGGGTGGAAACATCGCATATCAGAGCGTGTTGGGGGAGGCCGTTCTGCCGCTGCAACTAGAGGAGGGTGACCCCTGCTTTGTACGAATGGATAAAGTGCAGCACAGTTTCCTGGGCCATTCTTCAGAATGTCTGAAGATCGGAGGAAGACTTCAGGAACCCCTTTTTTACAACAGATTGAACACGTGCGCATGCAGGGCGCATGGACCATCCCTCCTCGAGTTGCAGCGCGGACACCATATTCCTCCCATTGTCCGTCACCATGGTTCCGATTTTCCGTTTGGCGCGGAGAAAGCCACACATCGATTTCTTGCTGCATGATCGCGGAGCAGTTCCTCCCCTGGTGTGACTTCGTTCGCCGAGGCAAGCTAGGTGTGAGAAATGCGTGACACAGCCGTGTTGCCCTACACAGGTGGAATGATGGAGCAGTTACTTGTGGTGGCTGAGATGGTGGTGGAGGTGGAGGAGGAGGTGGAGGAGGACATTGGCGCAGGTGCAGAAGTTTTGAAAACCGTGGAGGAGGGAAAGCGGCGTCTCCTGTCCAAGTTGTTGGTTTTGCCTGGGCAGGAAGCACATTCATCCAGTGGGCCCGTAAAGGACCATGTACTGAGCCCTGACGTAGTTACTGGCTCCAGACGTCCTGAACAGTACCGCTGCCGTTTTGTACATTGCGAATCAAAAACCGATCAAAGCTCAAGGCTGACCCACTTTCTGTCTCTACATATTTATGAAGTAGCTGGTACTGCCTTTTTGGAAAGAAAATTCGGCTTGGAACTCTCCATCTATGCTCGGCACTAAGCCATTAGTTCTCTTGAATGGTGCAGTGTCCACCATTTGGAAAGGGAGGACTGCAGTAACACAACAACTTGGACAGGAGCACAGGTCAAGCTGGCTGCACCTTAGGATGGTTGACGATTACTGTTCCGTCTCTTTACAATTGCCTCTCGAACTCGACTGCTGGCGCCATGGTAGCGAGGAGCAGGAGCATCTGGACCGGGTGAGGATGTCAAAGAGAAACAGCTGCCTCTGCAGAGTGGTGGAGCCTTGGACTGGGCTGAAATGGCATGCGTTGCCACCTGGCCGCTGCTGCTGCTGCAGCGGCAGGCTGCACCCCCACATCTGAGCACACGTTTCTCCCAGGGCACCGGATGGTGCCGTGCATGTGTTGACGCAGGGCGTTGTGCCAACGTTTAGACTCACTGGCCACGCTTCACTTTTGCCCACAGATTCTACATTACCCATATTCGGCCTCCTTCACGGTGTCTTAGCAAAGAACTGACCACACCGCGAGTAGATGATTATACGCCAACGCTCCGCACTGAGTGAATACTGCCGCCGCTGCTCCTCGCTGAGCCCTGGGCCGCTACTGTCTTGGACCTGCGAAGGGGTTTTCTACCCCGGGGCCGCTTGGCTCCGACCTCACCTGCTTCCCCTGCTGACCCCGGCCCCAAAAAACCACTTGCGGGCGGGCCCGTGCCTGAGCGAAAGCTGACGCCCTCTTCTCCTGACGATGATGAAGCCCTTGCTTCCCGGTCCAAGGGGGTCGGTACTTCATCTTATTTGTGTTTCATGTCTTTTGTCCTCATCACCGGTCTTGGTAACCCGGGCTGACCTCTCACCACTGACTCCAATGCCCCCCTTTTCCCAATCTATATTTTGCCCCCTACTGAAAAGAGCGGGGTTTTTGGCCCCTTTCTTCGTCCCAAGTAGTGCTGGGACTCCCCTCTCAAATTGTTTCCTGTATATAGTGGCGCGAGCCCGCCAAAAGTGACCCCCTGGTGAGGAACGGGGGACAGAGGGGGCTGAGGACAGGTAGGGCCGTGACCCCTCCGGGCATGAAACAAAGTGTTGTGTCTAGGTTCCCACCGACTCTTGGCGGGGGTTGTCAGATGTATCTGGGGGGAAAGGGGATCCTAGTCAACCAATAAAGAACCATTGGGTTGGGTGAACAACACCGGCCGCTAGATGACGCGGCGTTGTGGCCTCACCGAGTGACCCCTGCTGCGCGTCCCCCTTTCTGTGCTGGAAACCGGGCCCCCCCTTTCAGATATGTTTGTCCCCTTTGCCACTCGCGTTGCAGAGCCTGCCACCTCTCTGTCTGAATACTGTTTGTTCTAAAATTAGACATGTTTGATAAGTATTGTTAGAAAAATTAACCCTGTTTTTGACTCCAAATGACCCAGTAAAAGCTTGGGTAACCCTTGGATTAAATTGCGTCCCAATGGCCAGGAAAAAATTTCTGTATGTGTGTTTAAAAGCACTGTTGTTTTACAAATGAAAGCAAAAAAAGGTTTAAATTAAACCCTTCGCTTGGAATTATGACAAGAAAAATGTATTATTTGGTGTTGTAAAGCGGTTTTTTTTTTGTCGCACAAGCAAAACAACGTTAATTAACCCTGGTTGAAATTTTGCGAAATAGAATTGGCCCCCAAAACTAGTAGCTTTGTAGGTTTTTCAATGGTGTATTTTTACGCCCACAACAAGAGTTAAATTGAAATTTAACTTTTGCTTGTGAATTGGGGCTCCCAAAAAAAAAATTTTTATTGGTTAAAAAAAGGGTTTTTTTTTGTAGCACAAGCAAAACAACGCTTAATTCCCTATGAATTGGAATTTAAAGACAAAAAAAAAGCTTTGACGTTTTTCAAAGGGCTATTTTTGAAACCCGAAAAAATTTAAATTAAACCTTTTCTTTTAAATTAGGCTCCTTATTATATTTGGGGGTTAAAAAAGACTTAATTTTTGTAGAACACCGAAAACAAAGCTTTTAAAAGGAGTAAATTGGCTTAAATTGGCCAAAAAAATTTGTGGGGCTGGCTTTTTCTCGCCAACACAAAGATAAAATTGTAATTAAAAATTTTTGTTGTTTTGGCCCAAAAAAAAATTTATATTTGGGTTAAAAAACTTTTTTTTTTTTAGCACCAGAAAACCCTTTTCCCTGGTTTTAAATTGGCAATGATTGACACCCCTTTGTTTTGTACTTTACAGGCTTTTTCCCCAAAGCCACAAACAAGAGAAAAATTGAAATTCCCTTTGTTGGTTTTTAGGTCCAAAAAAAAAATTAGGGGGAAAAGCGGTTTTTTTTTTTCAGAATCCAGCAAAACAACCTTAATTAACCCTGGTTTGAAAATTGCGAAAATAAAATTGGCCACCACAAATAGTAGCTTTGTGGTATTAAAATGGCGTTTTTTCTACGCAACAAACAAAGGTTTTAAATTGTAATTAACCTTTGCTTTAAAATTGGAAAACCAAAAAAAAAAAATTTTATTTGGCGTTGAAAAAGAGGTTTATTTTTGTCAGCAACCAGCAAAAAAAACGCTTAAAAAAACCCTGGATGTAATTGCGCAATAGAATTTGAGAAAACCCAAAAAATGTAGTTTGTAGGTGTTACAAGGGCGTATTTTCTACGCCACCAACAAGGTTAAAATTGAAAATTAACCTTTGTTGTGAATTAGGCTACCAAAAAAAAAAAAATATTTTTTGGTTGAAAAAAGACGGTTTTTTTTGTCAGAAACCCCAGCAAAAAACGTTAAATTTTAACCCCGGGATGTAAATTGCGAATAAAAATTGAGCCCCCCCAAAATGGTTTTAGGGAAAATTTG
>JAODAL010020970.1:0-68156 GCA_025379985.1 Phyllomedusa bahiana | reverse complement strand
CCCCCGTGAAATATGGGGTTTTAAAAAGATAGAGGAGAGAACTGACTCTTGATAAAAGGGGTTAAAAAAAGGAGTAAAAAGGGCTGACTCGTGACATAGGTTATAGATTAAGGAGAGAACTTAGCCTGTGATATATAGGTTAATGATAGAGGAAGAAGCGAGCTCTTGAAAAAAGGGGTTTTAATGATAAGGGAGAGAAGCGACTCGTGAAATGGGGTTAAATGATAGAGGGAGAAAACTAGCCTGTAAATAAGGTATATGATAAGGAGAGAAGCTGACTCTAGAAAACAGGTTATATGATGAGGAAGGACAGCTCTGGAATAATGGGTTAATAAATAAGAGAAAGCGAGCTCTGGAAAATAGAGGTTATATAATAGGGGAAGAACGGAGCCCCTTGAATACAGGGTTATAGATAGAAGAGAAGCTAGCTCTTGTATAAAAATTTTATATGATGAGGAAAAGGGGACTCAAGAAATGGGGATATAATTGGGGAAAGAAGCTGAGCCTGTGAATAAAGATTTATATAAAGGAAAAAGCTGACTTGTGATAAGAGGGTTATAAAAAAGGGAAGAAGCAGCTTTTTGATAATGGGTTTTATATGAAAGGGAGAAGCTGAAAAAAAATATAAATTTTGGGAACATTTGTACACACTATGGCCAACATTTTTAAATTTTAAATACCAGCTTTTTTAAAGAGGATCTATCACCTCCAGAGAAATTTATGAAGTAATAGAGGACTAAAATATAAATGCTTTCTCAAACATTTAATTAGAGAAATAAATGCATTTCATCTGTAATTAAGTTTCAAAAAAAGTGATGCCCCTTTAAGACAGGACTGACACCATGAAAAATTTTCTATTTACAGTCTGTGAAACTTCCTCTTCTTTAACAAAGTCCACTGTGTCGGGGGAGGGGGGACTGTAAATCTTTATCATCTGTACACTGGGAAGCTCTGGCGTTAATTAACACATGTATTTTTATTTCCTCGTGCTAAGAGGGGGAGGCGAGAAAAAAGTGAAAAAAAACCTTACTTTACACATCTGTTACATTCCCCCCTCATGACTGTTTTTCAAGCAATGAAATACTAAGGGGAAGAGGGAAGGGGGTTTTAGGAACCAAAACTCTTCACATACATGTTAAGGGGGTTTTAAAATGCAAACTTTCAAAAAGGGGCAACAACGAAGATGGTGCGAAAAATACTATAAAAAAATGAAAACATTGAATAAAAGGCGTCTGGAGTTAAAACAAAACATCACAAATAATGTCAGTCACATGACCACACCCAGATGATCAAAAAACCCAAAAACCATTCACCCCCCAAACCAACAGAATACAATGACTTTTGCAAACACGTCGCATGCCAAGCAAATAGGGAACACTAGAAGCTGATATGTGAACAAAAGGCAGCTCCTTTTTTCATCACAATGATCTTTCTCTCCCTCTCTCTCTCTCCTCGCTGACCTTTTTTGTAAGGATATATTTCCTGTTATATCACTGAAAAAAAAACAAAACTTTGCTTTGTAGAAAGCTTTTAAAAAGGGGTTTTGCCATGAAAAGGGGTTCCCTACCTCCTATCTGCCAGGAAAAATAAAAAAAGCACTGGTCAGAACGGGAGGGAAGGGGTGAGCAGAGACGTCTGAAAATTTTTCCCTCAAAAAATTTGCATTACAACCAGGGATAACTTTTACAAAAAAACACAACCCATCCCAACACATTTTTCTCCCCACCCCTTTGCAAGCTCCCAGGGTTCCCCCTGTCATCAGTTAAAAATTTCCCAAACACGCAAAGCCCCCCCCCCAAAAAAAATTCAGCTCCTGTCAGTTTTTCCCGGGTTGTGTCTAATTTAAACTTTCCCAGGAAACAAAGGGGACTGAGCTTTAAAGGTACTTTTCAGAGGTTTCACTTTTTGTGAAAACATATATTTAGAAAAGTAAATAAATACCCATTTTGGAGGACCCCACTCAACAAACCCATCGTGGGCAAAACCCCTTTAAAATCAATAAAAAGAAATACAAAACAAACCCCAATTCCCAAACAAAAGTATAAAAAGCCTGGGAAAAAAAAAAAACAAAAAAATTTGGAAAACAAAGCCAAAGGGCCAAAACCTTTTATTTTGTTTGCCCAAAAACCCTTTGATTACTCTTCCACGAAAAGGTGATGTCCAAAAAGTAACAACCCCCACCGATTCCAAGATATCCTAAATTCCATAAAATGTTTAAGAAAAAAAAATTTAAACCGAAAGGGTTTACCTAAAAAACCCCGTCACAAGTGCCGTTTGGCTTCTGGAAAAAGGGGGTTTTTGGGGGGTTTCCACAGCCCCCCGGGGTTTAAATAAAATTTAGCATGCATTAAACCCTTGGGCGCTTTGCGCAATGCTTTAATAAAAGGGAAATTAAAACCAAACCTTTAACCAAAAAAGGGGCCCCAAAAAAAGAAAAC
The DNA here is from genome assembly GCA_025379985.1 of Phyllomedusa bahiana. Classification (NCBI taxonomy): domain Eukaryota; kingdom Metazoa; phylum Chordata; class Amphibia; order Anura; family Hylidae; genus Phyllomedusa; species Phyllomedusa bahiana. The sequence continues at coordinate 65,718 of JAODAL010020970.1, read as the reverse complement.
AGAAAGGGGCGCAATTTTTTTTAATCTCTCTCCCCTCTATATTTTTTTGTCCCCGGGTTATGAAGGGATAAGGGAACTGTGGGGTTTTGTTTTTAAAGTTGAATTGAAAGTTAGTCAAAAATGGAATATTTAAATTAAATGTAACAACAGAAACAAAATTTTTTTTTTTAAGTTTGGTTTAGGGGCAGGAAGAGATTTTATATCTGTTTTTGCTGCCCCTTTGTCCCCGTTAAAAAGATTCACCTCATTTTTCACCCATGTGCTGCGGGGGGGGTGCTGGAACTTGCCCATTCCACAGTTTACTATCTGCTGTAAACAGAACAACAAGTGCACATGCCCCATTAGTCCCCGGGTTTTGTAACTAGGGGACACTTGTAAGTCGGAAGGGTTGAAAATTTTCGAGGACTCCCCTATATATCTGAAAAAATACAGCTTTTGTGCTAAAGGGGCCATCAAATTTTGGGAAATTTCCTTTTTGAAAGGGAATCTTTCCGGGATATGGGTTTTTGTAAAAGGTAAGAATTCCTTTTTCTTTTTTCCCCTTTAAAGATGTTTTCCCAAAGGAAATTTATCTTGTGCAAAAGGGCAATTTTTTCCATTTGAAAAAGCAGATACTTGATATTGCCCCTTTCAAGGGGTGTAAATTGTAGGGGAAAAGGTAAGAGTCAAAAAGCTGATTTTATTATAAAGCGGGGTTTTAGATACTTCTCTATGTAATTCAGAAAATGGTGGATAAAAAAAACAATCATTAATCAACAGCGCAGCTACCCTGCCCTCTTTTTAAGACTTAAACTTTTTTTTAGTGTTTAAAATTTAACCATAAAAAAGGGTAAAGAAACAGGATAGGGGTTTTCGGGAGCCCCCCCATTCTAAAGGGAGTATGTGGGTTCCCGTTCCACCCCCACATCTTTCATATATTTATAGCATGCCCAATTTTTTTTTTGGTTTTTTTTTTTTCCAAAAACCCCTTTAAGTCCCTGTTTGATTGCAGGGAATCTGTAATAAAACCCCTTGTTTCTCCCCTGACAGTTAAGCATACAGCCAATTTTTGAAAGTAAAAAGGGCCGGAATTTAAAGGGGGGCTGCGTGCTTATCGCTTCAGGGCCAAAAATTTCATATCCACCCCAAATTTTTAAAGAAAAACACGCCCCCTTCAAAAAAAACCAAAACCCAACCCCACCTGACGGGTGTAACGGCCTGGAAGAAAGCAAAATTTAAAGGGTTTTTGGCGTCCCCCCACTTCCCGGAAAATTTTGGATGGAAAAATTCAGCATCAAGGAGAGCTGGGAATACCCCCAAACCCTGTCCCCAAATTTAGGTACTTGGTCCCCCTTTTAAAAACCCCCCCCTTTACCCGGTATAACCCCCCTGTAGCCAGGTATTTAGCCTACGTACCCAAAAATTAAACCCCCCTTTTCTAGAAAAAGGTTCTGCCCCCCACTAGCCAGTAGCTGTCCCCAATACCCAAATAGCCCCCCTTACAGCAAAGGTATTGCCTCCATTAAGCAGGTAGTGTCCCATTACCCCATTTATTGCCCCCTTGCCAGGAAATTTTGCCCCCAATACCAGGAAAGTGCCCCCAATCCCCAGGAGATGCTTTTTTAAAAGCCGGGTTTAGTTCTCCCAATATGCCACAAAATCCCCCATGACCAGGAAAGATGCCCCTTGACCCAAAAGTAAATGCCCCATTATCCAACAAATCCCCCATTAGCAGGCAGCCCTCCAATACTAGTAAAAAATAAAAAAAAAAAATTTCAACTTCACACTCCTCCCCTCACAGCACTCTCACTGCACACCCCAACCCCTCCCCTCACAGAAATTTCAGCCCCCCCCCTCCCACACACCGGGCCATCCCGCACTTACCTTTCCTGCTGGCATCCTAGTTTTTTCAAACGCTGCGGGGGGGAAAAGGGGGTTTTAGTTTTCGAAGCTCCCGCAAAGCCCCCCCCCCCTCCCCCCCCGCATTTGTCCGAAACCTTCCTTTGGAACTAGGAGAGAAATTTGCCGGCCCAGCGGCAAAAAGGACAGAGGCTTGGGTCAGTTTCTTCAAAAGCGGGAGGTTAAGCCCCCCAAAGGGGGGAGGTTTGGGGAAAACCCCCCCCATTAGCGGTAGTGACCCCCCAAAAACCCCGGGGGGTTGGCAAATATGCATTTTAAGAAATGGGTAAAACTATGCTGTAACAGCGCTAGGGAGTCCTTTTGCTATCTATTACTACTGTGTGGGTTCTCTGATACATGGTGCTAATATTTATACCTTTAATTATTACTACTTATGCTGCTGTTAAAAAGGGGCCCCAACATTAGTTTTGGGGGGGTCCTATAAATTGTTTTTTAAATTTCCTGTCGGGTTTGGGCTTCGCTGCCAAAATTATCAAATCGGGAATGGGAAAGAGGAAGAACTGAGCTCTATGATAAAAGGGTTAAAAATAAATAGAGAGAGAACTGAGCCGTGATAATGGGTTTTATATTATAGAGGAGAGGACCTGAGTTTCAAGGGAATATATAGGGTTATATAAATAGAGGAAGAAGCTAAACTCTGGGGAAAAATAGGGTTTATGATAAGGAGAGAACTTGAGCTCTGGGTTTATAAAAAGGGTTTTAAAAATAGAGGAAGAAAAAGCTGTGCCCCTGTGATAAAAAGGGTTATTGATGGGGAAGGATTTTAGCTTTTTGTCTTTAAAAATGGGGTTAAATAAATAGGGGAGACTGAGCCCGTATATATAAGTTAAATGATAAAGGAGAGAACCTGAGCTCTTTTATATAGGATTTAAAATAAAAGAGGAGAGGAGCTAGTTTCCTGAAAATTTATGGGGGTTAAAAGGAAAAAAGGGATGGGCTGAGCTTGTGATATAAAGGGTTTAAAATTGATAAGGAAAAAGAGCTGAGCCTGTTATAAAGGGGGGTTAAAATGAAAAGGGGAAGAAGCTAAGCCTGTATATATAGGGTTATTGATAGAAAAAGTAAAACTAAACTCTGTGATAAATGGGGTTTATAAAAGAGGAAAAAACGACTCTGTGATATATAGGGTTTTATGATAGAGGATAAAGCTATCCCTTGTGAAAATATGGGGTTTAAAAAATTTTTTAAGGAGCTGACCCTCTGAAAAAGGGGAAAATTTTGAAAAGGAGAGGACCTGGGGTCTTGTTTAAAAGGGGGTTAATATGAAAAAGAGGAGAGGAGCGAGCTCTGATAAATGGGGTTTTTTTAAGGGGAGAGGAGCTGAGCCCTGAAAAATTATGGGGTTTAATAATAGAGAAAAATGAGTTTGACCCTTTAAAATATAGGATTATATGAGAAGGGGGGGGAGGGGGAAAAATGAGCCTGTGAAAAAAGGGGTTTAATATTTTAAGAGGGAAAAGAAGCTCTTAAATAAATGGGGTTTAACAGAAAGATGAGAGGAGCTGACCCAAAGTAAAAATAAAGGGTTTATGATAGGGGAAAGAAAGCTAAAGTCTTTGAAAAATAAAAGGGTTTTATATGATAGAGAAGATGAGCTGGCCCCTTTGTGATAAATTTTTTTAAAATAAAAATGGGAAGGGGAGGTGGGGGTCGTGATCAAATGGGTTATAAAAAAAGGAAGAAGTTTGGCTCGGATAAATGGTTTTTATAAAAAAAAAGGGGGGGGAGAGAAGTTTGACCTTGATATATGGGGTTAAAAGATAGAGGAAGGGGGCGAGCTCGGGAATATATAGGTTAAAAGATAGAGTAGAGGAGATGAGCCTGGGGGAAAAATAGGGTTAAAGATAGAGGATAGGACAAAAGCCTGATATATGGGGTTAAATAAATAGGGGAGAGGAGCAAAAGCTCTGTGAAAGTGGGGTTAAAAGTTAGAGAGAGGAGCTGAGCTCTGTGATATATAGGGTTATATGATAAGGAGAGAAGCTGACTCTGTGAAAAAAAAGGGGGTTATATTTTAAGAGGAGAAATTTGGGGCTCTTTTGATAAAAGGGGTTTTAATATAAGAGAACTAAAGCTCTGGTTTAAAAGGGGTTAAATGATAAGAAGAAGGAAATTTTAGTTTCTTGATATATAGGGGTTAAAATGATAAGGAGAGAAGCAAAATTTTCTGTAAAAATAGGATTATATGTAGAGGAAGGGGGGAAGACTCGTTTTTTAAATAGGGTTATATTAGAGGAGAGGAGATGAGCTCTGAGAAAATATGGGTTTAAAATTTTAAAGGGGAGGATGGGAAGAGCTCTTTTAAAAATGGGGTTTTTATTTTATAGAGGAGAGGAGCCGGGCTCGGATCTTTTGGGTTTTTTAAAGGGGGAGAGAAGCTGGGGCCCTGTGATATTGGGGTTTATAAATAAAAGGAGGGGAGTTTGAGCTCTGAAAATTAGGGTTATAGGATAGGGGAGAGGAGTTTACTCTGTGATATGTGGGGTTTATATGATGGGAGGAGGGGAGCGAGCTCGGTGATAATAGGGTTAAAAGTTTAGAGGAAGAAGCTGAGCCTGTGATATATGGGGTTTAATTTTAATTAGAGGAGAAACTGCCTTTTTGTGATTTTATAGGGTTAAATGTAAGGAGAAGAGCTGACTCTGTGTTAAAAGGGGGTTAAATATGATAGAGGAGAAAAGCTGACTCTGTGTTTATTTTAGCATTATATGATAAGAAGTTTGAGCTCTGTGATATATGGGGTTTTATATGATAGAAATAGGAGCGAGCTCTGTGATAAATGGGGGTTAATATAGAAAGAGGAAGGACGGGAGTTTCGGGAAAATTAATAGGGTTATATGATAGGGGAAGGAGATGAGCCGTGAAATATGGGGGGTTATAGATAGAGGAGAGGAGCAAGCTCTGTGATAAAAGGGGGTTTAAATATGATAGAGGGAGAAAGCTAAAGCTCTGGAAATATGGGGTTATATAAATAGGGGAGAAGCTGACCCTTGATATAAAGGGTTAATGAATGGGGAAAAGGGGACTGAGTTCATATAACCCTATATATACAGAGCTCACTTCTCTCCTCTGTCATAAAACCCCTTTTATATCAAAAAGCTCAGCTTTCTCTCCTCTATCATATAACCCTATATATCACAGGGGCTCACTTTCTCCTCTATCATATAACCCTATATATCACTAGCTCAGCTTTTTCTCCTCTGTCATATAATCCTATATATTAGAGCTCAGTTCCTCCCCTCTATCATATAATATTATATATATCAGAGCTCAGTTTCTCTCCCTGAACCACATCCTGCTCTTATATAGGGCAGCTTTAACCCCCTGACAGGTAGCCTTTAAGGTATTGTTAGATATTAGCAGCGGCTATGTTATATGTATGGCCAGCTTCAGGAGCCTGGATATGTCCTGCACAGAACTAACCAGTCCAGAGTGAAAGCATTGCTTTGGATTGTGAATCACAACAGCGTGACCCTGCAGCTCGTCTTTTAAATAATTTTGTAGTGGTTTACTCAGATAACTCACGCATGCTTTCTGTGGCTGAAAAGTACATCTAGCTTTCTCCAATGTTTAATAAATGTGCTCATCTGGAAAAGATCAGCCTGACTGTGCTGCGTGTGAGCTGGGAATGACGTCAACCCGTCTACACCATTAGCTGCCTACACAATCTACCGTACTGCAGGGACAATACAGCACTACAGCTTATACTGTATGTATGTGAAATGACGGAGGCATTTGTTGTTATATAAGGGAATGTATCACATTTGTGTTTAAAGGGGTCGTCTCACTACAAGGATTGCTTTTTAAGTTAAAGATCTTGCAAAAACAAGTAATTTTGCAATATATGTCCATTAACAGTGTCCTACCTATTCTGAGATATCTCCTCTTGTATGGGCTGCATCAGCTCCTCAGGTCGCTATAGCTACAGACCTGTTTGATCTATACTGATCGGCTGCCAGCGCTGGTTGCTATAGCTACAGACCTGGCTTCTACTGCAGCCTAGTAGAATCCAGTAAACACGCCTCTGAATTCAAAGTGAAACCAAGAAAACAGGACTGAGGTGAAAGGAATCAATGTAGTGAGACAACCCCTTTAAGGCTCTATTATAAGTAGAGTTCTACTTCGGATTTCGGTCGACTCAAATTGAACTACTGACCGAAATCCGAAGCACAACTCTACTTACAATGGAGCTTTAAACACAGTTTTAAGAACAGCCCTTAAATAGAAATAGAAATTGAATTTTTGGCTAAAATTTCAAAATAAAAATAAATGCTAGCTCTCCGTTTGGGTTACAGTTGAAGTTTTTTATGGGATATTAGAGGTTTATTTACCATTCCCCTATGTTATGGTAGTCGTAAGTGACATCAATCATAATGTTGGACTGAAAGTGACGCTACATCAGGAGTGCTGCTGGAGCAGAAGTGCTGTAAATAGGTAAGTTAACTCCTAAAAACTCATAAAAGACCCTAACCTCAGCATAGGGTTAGGGTTACAGTGAGGGTTAGATTTAAAGAAAAAAAATTGGGCTCAGGTCATCCCAAACGCAAATATTTTCACAAGTTTAATTGAACTACTGTCAAACATAGGGACCTATTTGAGCAACGCTAGTTATAAGCCTCCAGATTCCATCAAATTCAAATACACAAAGATCCCACAAAAATCAGCAAAAGTAAAATCAACCCTAAGGCTATGTTCACACGGCTTATTCTGGGATGTATTTCAGCCCGTATTGCGCACCGTACTGCGCGAATTACGGCTGGAATACGTCCCAGTCATTACGGTAATCCATAGTTCTCATAGAGAACTATGGATTACGTCTCCTCTCCCTGCTCGCACAATACGGCGAGCGGGGAGAGAAGTGACATGTCAATTATTCAAAGCGTATCCGTGAATAATGAAAGTCTATGGGGCCGGCGGGCTGCCGCCCCCCCCCCCACACACACACACACACGCCCCCGTAGACATGGCGTAATTGCGGGGCGAAATACGTCCCCGCAATTAAGCCGTGTGAACATAGCCTAACCCTAATCTGGCATTGGAGTTAAAATTTTTACAGGTTTGTAGGTGTTAGCTCACGTTTCTGCCGCACTCCAGGTCCGGTGGGGCTACCATTACGGCTTCACTTACCGACAGTGATGCTGAACGTAATGATGGGCCTGGAAAAAAATGCCACATTGGGAGGGTTACCAGACAGTGAGCACCATAGAATTGTACGTTATCCTTTAAAAACCTATTAAAACCCTAACCCTTACCTCAATGTGTGGTTAGGGTTACGGTTAGGATAACTCAATTTTTTTTCACAAGTTTAATTAAACCACTATTAAAAACTGGGGCCTAATCATATAAGTCTGCATTGCAGGTTTCACCCCATTCAACTGTACACATATGCATTACTATACAAGTCGATTAGGATGGATCTTCACAGGGACATGGAAAATGGCAGTAGTGCAGCCTCAGCCTGTAGGCCTGCAGTAATAACTCTTGCTTCTGGTAGTTCTCCTTTATTGTCATTTAGCCAGGTATGCAGAACTGATGACTATATAGAAGATTCCATATACTTATGCAATGAATGCATTTATCTGAAGGGATGGTATCAGCTTTCCAAATCATTGATTACTTGAAAAGTGTGACAGACCCCAGTCGTGATGGAGAACGTCTTCAGTGCCTGAGTAACATGTTGGAACCAGATGGTCAGAATACTTTGGTAGACCTACCAACATTTCGGAAGGCCATGTCCAAGTGGATTGAAAACTGCTGGATGGAAAGGTTTGACATAATAGTATATTAAACATTAGTAATAAAGGATTCAATGAGTGTTAACATTTCATAACAATGATAAAGGCTTAGTACATGACCAATTACCATTTTAAAGGAGCATTCCTATCCTTTCCTTAGAAAGGGGAACATCTCTCCTTGAGGCGAGGAGATCACCAAATGGTGTGTAGAGTTTGAAGTGCCTTTTTGCCCTCTACTAAGCATCTGCATATCACAAGGCATTATGGGAAAGGAGCTGAGAAGCTCAAGCGCCCTCTATAGGATGTAACAAATCCTCAATTTGCTTTTGACCCACTGGGTCTTGAGAAAGCAAAAAGGATATTTAGCCAAGCCAGTATCTCTCATCTTTTCCTTGTGATGGCTGCCAGGGAACAGGGTACAAGGAGGGATATCAAGAGCACAGGGGTACACAATAAAGGGGGCAGAGAATTAGATTCCACTGCCAACCTAAATTATGTGCCAGGGAAAGAGGAAACCACACATAAGAGGGGTCTCAAGGGCACAATCCGTCTCGGACACACAGTCAGGCCTCCCCCCCTCCTTCTGCACAACATTGGGATGACCAGGGATACGTAACTCAACAGCTCACACTCAGCCATCACTCGGCCTAGACTTTGAGTACCACACATAATCCCAGCTTGTCCACACCTCCAACAACACATACGCTGCCTTTAAAAAGAGTAAAAGGACTCAACGCTACAGGTGAGGTGCACCAGCAACCACTTAAACACTACGGAGATATTCAGGGTTTGTTGGGGAACAAGGCAAAACTATTAAAGTTTTCAGCTTTAATATAAAGGTGCAGTGTTTAATTACAAAAATTAGAAAATAACAGACATAAATAAAAACCATGCACAACAGTATATAAGCAAAAAGGATAAAATAATGAAAAAATAAAACAGACCTTCACCAATTGGATTGGTTCAAAAAGGTCCAGATGAGAAGTGCAGCTTAAAGACAAATGGACAGACCTACTCTCGGTGGTATCTTGGCTCTGCCCCAGTCTGTGATACACCAAGGTGTTTTAAGAAAACACCAAACCCCCCCAGTCCAAATGAAGCCCAAAGAACAATGGCAGAACTGCAATTTTTTTCTCCTCATTTTCATGGCCCAACGCTAAAAAAAACTATGCCTGAAATGCACTAATCACCCCTCGTTGAGTTCCCTGTGGTGTGTTGAATTCAAGAAGGGGTGACTTCTAGAAGGTTTCACCTGTTCTGGTACTTTAGGGGCTTTGTAAATGTGACATGGCACCCACCAAAACCTGCGTTCCAAGAGCCAAATAGAGCTCCCTCCCTTATACGCTCTGCCATGGGCCCAAACAGCTGAACTTAGAAGAAATTGTTTAACAAATTTTGGCTTGCTTTTTCTCCAGGATTCCTTGTAAAAATTAAACATTTTAAGTGAAAATTGGAGATTTTTGGAAACAAAATAAATTTTTCATTCACATAGCTTAACGCTTAAAAAAATTTGTGAAACACGTGTGGGGTCGATATACTCACTACACCCCTGGATATATTAATTAAGGGGTGTAGTTTCCATTATGGGGTCTTTTCGGGGTCTTTATTACGTTTTAGCACCTTAGAGTGCCTGCAAACATGTAATGGCGTCTAAATAAAATCGTAATGAAAATGAGACCCCAGAGTCCGATAAGTGTTCCTCCTACTCTGAGGCTTGTGGTTGAGCCAAATAGCGCACTAGTGCCACGTATGGGATATCTCTAAAAACTGCAGAATTTTCAGAATCGATATTAAGTTGCATTTCTCTGGTCACATCTACCGTATTCCTGTGAATATTGGATAAATATTGAAAATCTGCCAAAAAAGGAAAATTTTGACATTTCACCTCCACTTTAATTTCTGTGAAACACCTAATGGGTTAATAAACTTCCTAAATGCTGTTTTGAATAGTTTAAGGGGTGTCATTTATGGGGGTATGTAACATAGAGGTCTCTCTAAGCCACATCAGAACTGGACTGGTCTTTAAAAATATAAATGTTGCAAATTTTCTTGAAAATGTGAAAAATTACTACAAAATTTCTAAACCCCCTAAATTAAAAAAAAAAATGATGCAAAGCTACAGTAGAGATATGATAGATACAGAAATTTTTTTAAATTTGAAAATGAACATTTTTTCAAAATGTTCACATCATTGTGATATTTTTTACAAATAGACAAGGATTGTATGAACCAAAATTTCTTACTAATCCGAGCCATAGTTCCCTATGTGACCTACACTTTCCCACTTAAATAAATGAGATGCAGATTTTATTTGGATTTTCACAAGAAATCCAGCAATTCCACATCAAAATAATTTATGTGAACATACCCTTTTTGTCTATATTTTCCTCTAACTCACATATAGATAAAGGATAAGTGAGCTCTTCAGTAGTGTTGCATTTTGAATTTGACCCAAATCTAAGGAATTCGATTCAGGTCAGCCTGAACTACATTTTGGCAAAAATTGCCCCAAAAAATTAATGCCAACTCTAGGTTGGGGGTGAGGATTGTTATGGGTCTTTAGGGGTTAACTTACAGCATTACCTTACAGCATTAATTCTGATCCAATGTCACTTTTAGTTACCAAAACATAGGGGTATCCCCTATGTTATAATAAACAGAGGTGGCATAAGACCAGGAGTTTAGGAATGAGGTTAAAGGGGTTTTTCACTATGCTGTTTCACAGAGTCACAGGCAGCTTCAGACTCACACTGTCTGGTCAAGCTTTGGCTGGTTCTATAGCAGTGTTTCGCATATCAGTTCTTCTATTCCTAGCTGAACCTGTAAAGGTTTGTTCACACAACGGTTTTGTGATCCGTTTTACGGATCTGCAAAACGGATCTAACAATTGTCAGTGTGATTAACATTGAGTTCAATGGCAAAAGCGCATTGCTGTTCTCACGGGAGATCGGCGATGCGCTTTTGAGAGCTCTCCTGCACTGCGCTTTTCGCATCCGCGTTTAGAATTGACATGTTTACGGTTTATGCAAGTGAAAGCCCATAGGAGATGAAAAGGGGGGAGATGAGAGAGGGGAGAGGGAGAGAGAGAGAGAAAGAGAGAGGGAGAGAGATGCGTTTTTGAGAGCTCTCCTGCACTGCGCTGTTCGCATCCGCGTTAAGAATTTACATGTTTACGGTTTAGGCAAGTGAAAGCCCATAGGAGATGAGAGAGGGAGATGAGAGAGGGAGAGGGAGAGAGAGAGAGAAGTGAGAGAGAGAGAGTGAGAGAGAGGGAGAGAGGGAGTGAGAGAGAGAGAGAGAGGGAGAGAGAGGGAGAGAGAGAGAGAGAGAGAGAGGGAGTGAGAGAGAGAGGGAGAGAGGGAGTGAGAGAGAGAGGGAGAGAGAGAGAGTGAGAGAGTGAGAGAGAGAGGGAGAGAGAGAGAGGAGAGTGGAGAGAGAAGGGAGAGTGAGAGAGAGAGAGGAGGAGGGAGAGGGATGCGCTTTTTCACTCTTCAAAAACGGATCCGTAAAGAGGATCCAAAACGTCATGTGAACAAGCCCTTACAGTAAGGTGACTGCAGGAGATTTAATTTGTAGGAAACAAAGCTACAGACCTCCAAAGAGTGTAAACAAGTGCTATTCAAAGGTAAATGATCTAATTTTGTAAGGCTATATTCACGCTGCAGTACATCATGTCTTTCGGGAGCCCACCGGCCCCATAGACATGCATTACTCGCAGCGCATATTCGCCACAAGTAATTCACATGTCACATCTCCCCACGCATACAATACGATCGATATTGTACGAGCGGGTAAAGGAAGCGTAATCCATAGTTCTCTATGAGAACTATGGATTACTGTAATTTTGGCGCGCATCTCCCCAGTATTAGAGTGCAAATACGCGGCGAAATGCGTGCTGAAATTACCCCGTGTGAACATACCCTTAAAGATGAAGACTCTGCTCCGTCCGACCATGATGACATCGCTTCCTGCTTTCTGTATAATCAGGAAGGGAGATGTGGACAGTAACCTACTTATGTGCACTCAGAGCAGATAAAATCTCTCTTATCTCCTTACTAGGGCAATATCAAAAGAGCAATGTATTTAGTAAAAGTCTTCATTTATCTATCATGTTGAAAGCTAATCATTGTAGTCAGAGAATCTCTTTAAAGAGAACACTTGAGTTTGCAACACCCCAAACCTTAATTTTTTCACAAGTCTAGTTGAACCAGTATTGAATCAAACAGGGGCCTATTTGAGCAGCAGAACTCTTCAGTGTTAATCTTAATTATTATCATGAAAAGCAAATTAAAATATGGTTAATGGTAATGGTATCAACACAGTAACTATTCTTACAGTCCATTTTTTTAGTTTACCATTGTAGCTCAAAGGGGTAGTGTTTCTCATTAGACAGAAGCATCATGTAGGTCTGTGGACACTTTTATGCCTTGATTGCTCCACTAAAATTTAAATATATTCTAAAAGGCTCATGGGAAAATATTTGGGAGTGTGCCACGCCACCTATTGAATGTAGCCTTCCTCAAGATACATCTGACTTACTGTCATCCTTGCAATGTGAATGGGATTAAAGGGGTTGTCTCGCTACAAAGAATAGCTTTCAAATTGTAGGGAACACAAAATAAAGACATTTTCCAAATATATTGCTTTGTTCCTCTGTTTTCCCTAAGGAGATACAAGTGAATTTATGACCTCCTTGGCTATTTCAGTTCCCTCAGTAACAGACCTTTAAACAAATCTCCCCCTGCTGTTTGTTCAATGAGATAACAGTGAGTGAGTCATCACACAGGTCAGGGCAGTGTCCACAGTGTCCATGCTGCCAGGCAGTAAAAAGCTTGATTTATCTCAAGTAAACAGAAAAGTAATTAGGGCTTTTGTTAGAGGGATCAGATAAGAAGTCCTGTGAGCAGTTTGAGAAGCTAATCTGATCTAATAAGCAACTGAACAGGCAGGAGCTGTACAAGCAGGGAGCTTATGCAAATGAGTCAGTCTGAACCAGGAAGTGACAGAGTATTTCATTCATGCATCCTTTGAAACCCTGTAGGGAGAAAACTCCTTTAATACCATGCGAGTTATTTCATCTGCAGAGTCCTAGCTCTTTTCCCAAGAGCCTTTTAAAACATATTTTATATAGATCAGGCAGGTTGTATAGACTATCAGTTTGGATGGTGCCCTCTGTAATGTCATGCATAGATTATTTGGGCGGGTGACCAAACATATCACAAATATTGTTGGTGGAGAGTGGATTACTCCCTTGCCTGTATAATGATGTACCAATAACTAAAGGATTATCTTCTGGTCATTAGGGAGGTAAGCGCTACAAATGAAGACGAGATATTTATGAAGGATGTACAGCCATCTATTGGTAAGTAGTATTGCAGAGAATTCAGCAAAAATATTTTGAAACCTGCATCCTTCATTTTCCACATAAAGCCTGCAAACATTCATTTTGATCAACTTCACTGCATCTGCTCCAACCCCCCAGAAAAGAAAATACACAGGGCTGTTTTAAGAGCCCGTAAAAAGGGGAAAAATCTCTCCTTGGGGAGAGCCACCAATCAATTGGTCAGTGTGAGGGTTTACTTGCCTTTCAGACCTCACTGACTGTTTTGCATAAAGCAAAGGCTTATGGGAAAAGAGCTGAGGAGCTCCACAGCGCACTCTTTTGGATGTAGTTATCCTCAGTTCACATGTAGCTCGCCGGAGCCTAGCAATGTGAAAGGGATTTGAGCCAAACCAGTTAAATTCAACTACAGACAGCTGTTTCGGGGTATTTGCCCCTCGTCAGTGCAGTGTAGAACTTACTGGTTGGCTGGGTGAGAGGCAAGAGTGGCTTCAAAAGGAGAAAAATCTTGTGTCCGTGTGAACATACACTTTGTCATGCGTGTCTGGGTCCGTCTGAATGGACGGACGCTGATGCGTGTTTGTATCGTGTCTGTTGGTTCCATCTTTCGGATGTGCTCCAAGAAAGACGGACCCGACAGACGCAATGTAAACACGCATCGGCGATCACTCATGTTAAACACACTGCTAATTGTTAGATGCGTGTTTGGGTCCGTTCAGACATCACAAAAGCGTGTGTTCACATAGACACAATCGCCGTGTGAACATACCCTAACTGTGTGGTTTTTTTTTTTTAAATAAGATTAAGTGTAAGTTAAAGAAATGTATTTTCCAAAAGCTGTAATTTATCTTCTACAGAGATCCAGAACACATCACAGCTAGAGGAATATGGAGGCCATTTAAACAGATACCTGTAAGTGTGCTGCAAATCCCACTGTAATGTCTCAGTCAGTACTCACAGGCAGGTTGTGAGACCCAATTAAAAACCAAGGGGGACATGTATGAAAACCTTCTAGGTTTAAGACTTTCTTTGTTGCCCATAGCAACCAATTAGAGCTCATAGCAAACCAATCGGCGCTCCCCTTTCATTTTTTCAGAGCACTATATGAAAGTGAAGGGGCGCTTTGATTGGTTGCTATGAGCTCTGATTGGTTGCTGTGGGCAACAAAGAAAAAGGCTTAGACAAGACAGTTTTCAAACATGAGGACAGGGGCGTAGCTATATGGGATGCAGAGGTAGCAGTCACTATCGGGCCCAGTACCCTGAGAGGGCCCTAAAAGCCAGTTCTGCCTCAGCATTTTAAATGGCACATGGTAGCTGAGGGTCCCCATTTCACTGCATTAGGGCCCAGGAGCTGCAAGTTACGCCTCTGCATGAAGTGCAAGTTATTGTCTGCCCTCGATATCCACTAAGCATTTTAAGAGGATCTGTGACATCTCCTGACAGGTCTGTTGTAATAAATCATAGTGCTCCCTGTGAAATAACAATTCTGGAGCATCTTCTCTTAGAGTATGTTCACACGATGTAATTGCAGCACACATTTCACCGCGTATTTTCGCTTTAATACGGCCGAAATGCGCGCTGCAATTGCGGTAATTCAGAGCTCTCATAGAGAGCTATGAATCACGTCTCGTCTCCCCCGGCGTACAATACGATCGTATTGTAAGCCAGAGGAGAGAAATGACATGTCACTTCTTTGTGGCGCTAACGCACCGCTGATAATGAAAGTGAATGGGGCCGGCCGGGGGCCTAATCCCCTGGACAGCGCGTACTTCTAAAACACACAGCGTATAGCAGCATGTACAGTACGCGCCTCAATATGCCGTGTGAACATACCCTTATAACTCTGTGTTGTGCTGTTCCTCTGTTATATTTACTAATTAGGTTAGTTCTAAAGACAATTGGTCACCCTGGATTTTGTTTAGGGGTATCAAAATACAGGGGGCTGCACGTGACACTTATGTTTTTTAATTTGCAAAAATTTGGAAAAGCACGCATCATTTTCTTTTCACTTCAATACTTGCTACTTTGTGTGCTCTTTCACATAATATACCAATAAAATACATTTAAAGGGAGCCTGTCCATAGATGATGCCACCCTTGCTGAGGACAGTACAAGGTAGCGACAGATGCTGTTTCTAGTGCTATTCTATAAGATGCAGCAGTTTCAGAGCATTTAATGCACAAATCTGTCAATTTGCAGCCTGTTCTGCCAGAGAAGAGTCCAGCTTATTCATGAGCAGGTGTTAGTCCCGGCCCACTCATGGTTAGCTCTACTCACCTGTCGCTTACAGAATAAGGGACACAGCACTGGAAACAGCAGGTCTGTCACTAGCTTGTGCTGCCCTCAGCACGGGGGGCATACTCTATGTGACAGGTTTCTTTTAAATTTGTGGCTGTTACATTTAAAAATGAGGAACAGTTAAAGGGGTAGGAATACTTTTGCAACACACTGTATATAATTCTGGAAAGGCACCGAGAGGTGAGATTCAGATTAGGTCCCCATCTTAAGTCATTTGAGATCAACTTCCCATTGGTGATTGGGCCCTTACAATTTTGATAAAAAAATGCACTATGGGCAACATGTATGTATGAACGTTGGCTCATAGAGTTCAGTTCTAAAAAGTTTTAAGACAGTGTAGAATGCGCCAGAATGTATGAACCTGTTCTTCTGCAGGTCATACCCTGTTTCCGCGAAAATAAGACAAAGTGCATTTTTTTATGCAATTCAGAGTTTGGCTGCTTATGCTGATGTTTGTGATGAAATCACTGCAGTATATTAATACATGTGGATTTTTAGTTCAACAATAAATGTGAATTCTTGTTCATGGAAAAATAACACATCCCCTAAAATTAAGTCTTAGCTCGTCCTTAGGAGCAAAAATTAATATAAGACACTGTCTTATTTTCAGGGAAACAGGGTACATACAGGCGCAGTGTAGAGCCAATACCACAAGTCTGGCTCAGGCACCACCTTTACCCTGGTCTGGCTGTTCTTCTGCAGGTCGTACATACAGGGCAGTGTAGAGCCAATACTACAAGTCTGGCTCAGGCACCACCTTTACCCTGGTCTGTTCTTCTGCAGGTCATACATACAGGGCAGTGTAGTGCCAATACCACAAGCCTGGCTCAGGCACCACCTTTACTCTGGTCTGGCTGTTCTTCTGCAGGTCATACATACAGGTGCAGTGTAGGGACAATACCACAAGTCTGGCTCAGGCACCACCTTTACCCTGGTTTGGCTGTTCTTCTGCAGGTCATACATACAGTCACAGTGTAGAGCCAATACCACAAGTCTGGCTCAGGCACCACCTTTACCCTGGTCGGGTTGCTCTTCTGCAGGTCATACATACAGGACAGTGTAGAGCCAATACCACAAGTCTGGCTCAAGCACCACCTTTTACCCTGGTCTGGCTGTTCTTCCGCAGGTCATACATACAGGGCAGTGTAGAGCCAATACCACAAGTCTGGCTCAGGCACCACCTTTACCCTGGTCTGGCTGTTCTTCTGCAGCTCATACATACAGGGTAGTGTAGAGCTAATACCACAAGTCTGGCTCAGGCACCACCTTTACCCTTGTATGGCTGTTCTACTGCAGGGCATACATACAGGGCAGTGTAGGGGCAATACCACAAGTCTGTCTCAGGCACTACCTTTACCCTGGTCTGGCTGTTCTTCTGCAGGTCATACATACAGGGCAGTGTAGAGCCAATACCACAAGTCTGGCTCAGGCACCACCTTTACCCTGGTCTGGCTGTTCTTCTGCAGGTCATACATACAGGCGCAGTATAGAGCCAATACCACAAGTCTGGCTCAGGCACCACCTTTACCCTGGTCTGGCTGTTCTAACTGTTCTGTGTCTAGGTTTGGCATCAAAAAATCATAAATGTGTCTTATTCTATGAATGTGGTGCGACGCCCCCAGAACACCCGAAATCTTTTGCGCATTACAAAGTGTCAGAGCCGGCACCGATTGCAGCAAAGATTGGAGTGTAACTGTTCATAGATCTATAGAACAGGGCTACAACCGCATTTTGGCGTAAAGTACACCAGAATACTGGCGCTGCCCCATTCATACATGTCGCTCTAAGAGTCTCAGATTTTTATGTTTATTAGATACAGCGGAAAGGCACTTGAAAATAATTCACGTATTCAGTGCTGTCTCTCAGCGTTCGCAGATGGCTTTTGTAACCAGGCACAGCTCTATAGTAGTAAGCAGTGCCCAGCATTGCAGCTAAGTTACATATCAGTCAGCTGATCAGTAGGGGCACTGAGAGTCAAATAGGCTTGGAATATTGTAGTCTTGGATAACCCCTTTAATATTTTACCTTGAAGGATTCCAGTACCTTTTTTTTTCTAAAGGGGAGAGCATACAGATCTAAGCAGTAAAATTTCTGAGCTGAACTGCACTAACAAAAAGTTGGCTGATCAGAAAGCAAAACTACAAAGGAGTCTCGATATAGCAGAGGAAACCAATACTCTTCTGGCTGAAGAGATATCTGACCTAAAAAGCAGATTGAAAAGGTAAGTGAAACTTTCAAACTCATTCCATAGCATACACAGGTATTGAGAAGAGGGTATTTTAGTAATGCCAGTTGCTTAGGGTACAAATGGGAGTAAGTTGAGGAATGCATCTGGATTGCAGGCTATGGACTGGGGGACTCCCTCTTAACAATGTGCAACTTAGGATATGTTCACACGGCGTACAGTACGCCCCGCAACTACGCCGGGTGATTTAGGAGTCGCGCTGATTAGTGCGTCCTCCCGCAGCGCGGAGGGGGGGGGGCAGCCTGCCGGCCCCATTGACATGCATTACTCGTGTCGCCGCAAGTAAATGACGTGTCACTTATCTCCCCTCTCGCAGTATTGTACAAGCGGGGAGGGGAGGCGTAATCCATAGTTCTCTATGAGAGCTATGGATTACCATAATTTCAGTGCATGTGAACATACTCTTAGGCTTCCACCAATACACTTAGTATAGCTTCAAGGGATATTCCTATCTCAGATATTTATGGGATATGCTACAAGTATCTGATAAGTGTGGGTCCCACTATCGAGAGAACAAGCCCCTAAAAGTCTCCATTCGGAGTTTAGAGTAGGTGGCGCTTGCACACTTCTCTCCATTATTTGTTGTGGGAATTCTGAGTATTGGGACCAAAACACTACATTGTGCCTTATGAACACTTAGGGCCACATGTATGAAAACTGTCTAGGTCCCATAGCAACCAATCAGAGCGCCCCTCTCATTTCATTTAGGGCTCTGGAAAAATGAAAGGTGAACCCTGATCGGTTGCTATGGGAAACAAAGTGAGTTTTAGACCTAGACAGTTTTCATACATGTGGCCCTTAGGCCCCGTTCACACGGCTTATTCTGCCGCGGATTGGCGCCGTACTGCGCGCCGGATTTGCGCTTCAGTACGGCGCCAATCCGCGGCAGCAATTACGGTAATCCACTGCTCTCATTGAGAACAGTGGAATCCGTCGCTCCTCCCCGCTCGGCGAATCCGCCGCGGGGGGAGAAAGTGACATGCACATTATTTACGGCGCGGACGCGCCGTAAACCATGCCGTGTCTATGGGGCCGGGGAGCGACGCCCCCGCCACGCTCCGGCCCCGCCCCCGCCCCTTATTCACGGCGAATTTGTGCGCTCAATACGGCTCACAAATCCGTCGGGAATAAGCCGTGTGAACACGGCCTTAGGGTAAGTTCAGTCGGCTGATTTGGATGCTTGTTTTTCAGCATCAAAATCAGCTTCAAATACTTAGAAACCACCTCATATTTTGCAGTTTTCAGACGAGTTTTTGATAAGGATTTGATTAGGTTTTTGAAACACAAGTTTTTCAGCACATTTTTTGACGCGGTTTTCAATGCGGTTTTTATTTCGACATTCAAATTTTGCGCCAAGGCGGTTTTTGGGTGCTTATCCGCATTCAAAAACACATCAAGAACATACTGTCCCTCACTTGTAGTATATAATATCTATGTACAGATGAAAGTTGAATTGTAGAGACTCTCTATCTGTTATGAGTACTAAAGTAGCAAGGCATATGCTATATACAAATGCAGTCGCTCCAGATTGCTGCATGTTTAGGTGCTATAGCTGTATTAGGTCATTTCTCTTCAGGTAGAGCATTGGGACCAGCACCTTTCAAACATTTATAGCATATCCTATTGATATGCCATAAATATCTTAGATGGGAACACCCCTTTATGTATGAAAGTGTATTTCCATGCCCGGCATTCATGATATGTTGACGGGTCTGTAAGTGTAAGGCTATGTTCACACGGCAATAATTGCGGGACGTATTTCGCCCGCAATTACGCCGTGTGCTCGGGAGCGGGCCGTAGGCATTCATTATTCTCTGCGCGTATACACCGTGAATAATTGACATGTCACTTATCTCCCCCGTACGGCACGAAATACGGGGTGAGATACGTCCCATTTAAGCCGTGTGAACATAGCCTTATAGCTGCTATCACAAAGCATACTAACTTAGTTATCCTTCCAAAAACAATTAGAGTTAAGGTCACTACAAAAAAAATTGTCTATTTATTGGATATTAGCCACAAACCACAATAAAACATAAAATTGAGAAATACTAACATATATACATTACAGTACAGTGTGGGGAGAAGAGTCTGTTCTCCATACTCTAATGTATATTTATATTTCTCAAGTTTTTACGTTTTATTGTGATTTGTGGCTAATGTCTCATAAAGCAGCATTTTTATTTAAAGGGGTTGTCTCACCACATTGTTCCACAGAGCCAAAAGCGGCTTCAAATTCATGCATTCTATCTCTTACTGGTCATGCTGTGGGTGGTTCTATATCAGTGATTAGCATATCAGCTCCATACTTACAGCTCTTCTGATTGCACTGACATGAGTACAGGAGATCTTATCTATAGAGCAGAGAGTTTTAGAGGTCAAAGTAAACCATCAAAAGTAATTATTCTCCTTTGTTTGTTAGAGATAACACACTCTATTCTCAAGCTGCCGGCGTCCTGTCTACCAACCTGTGGTGATGTCACTCCCTGCTCTTAGATAAGACAGAAAGCAGATAGAGCAGGGAAGGGCAGGTCGGTAACCTAGATACACCTCTGTGCACTCAGAGCTGATAAAATCTCACTTATCTCCTTAACAAACCAAAATAAACAAAGCAATATATTTGGAAAGTCTTTATTTACTGTTCCCTACATGTTGAAAGCAAATTTTTGTAGTGAGACAACTTTTTAATATTAGGTTTAGGAATAGGGTTAGAGCAAAAAAATCAGGTTTTGTACTTTTTGGACCTTGTGGATTTCTTTGACAAGTTCAGTTGAACCAGTGCTGAACCGAACAGGGACCTACTTGAGCAATACTAGTAATTGGAGAATGACAGAGAGCGAGATAGCAGCAGAGCAGAGGGAGGATTTTTTAATATATGATTATTTATTAGGTTGAGGCATTGATTCTGTAATCAGGAAACTGGTGATTTCTTGTGATCACTTATTAATATACCGTATATGGTTACACTATCATAAGTCCCTGAACAAAAAGTATAAGGAAAGGAATGGAATGAGAAACTGGATATAAAACACTGTGGATTCAAGCATTTGGGATAGAAAAACCCATACCTGCAATATTTCACTAGTGCCAAGTGACAAGCTTGATGATATTTCGTTTATTTAGTTCCCAGCAGGCCGTGCAGCATGCCAGGTCTATTTGCAATGAACTTGAAGATACGAAGATGGTTGTCAAAGCCTTAGAAGACAAAATAAGCATTGTGATTGCTGAGAAGAAGCAGCTGGTTAGTACCGTGCAGTGAAACGAATCACATTCAGTCATGCCATTTCTATTCCCCATCTATTCCTCAATTTTTGGAACTTTAATTTTGATTGGGGCATTGCATTGGCTCTAGTTTTGGAGCCAATTAACATAAAACTGATTAGGTCAGAATTGGCAGGAGAGTTGTGAATTAGCAAATACCATTTACTTGAACATATGGTCGTCTGAAACCTTTTTTCATAGGGAAACATAAAAGGGGTTGTCTCACTACATTGATTCATCTTGTTTTCTTTGTTTCACTTTGAAATCAGGGGCATGTTTACTGGCAGTAGAAGCCAGGTCTGTAGCTATAGCAACCAGTGCTGGCAGCCTATCAGGAGAGATCAAACAGGTCTTTAGCTATAGTGACCTGAGGAGCAGATGCAGGCCATACAAGAGGGGATATCTAGGAATAGGTAGGACACTGTTAATGGACACACATTGCAAAATGACTTGTATTTGCAAGATCTTTAACATGAACAAGCAATCCTTGTAGTGAGACAACCCCTTTGAGGTTGTGTCTTGGTTGCCATAATTAAAGTTACCTAGTACCGTTGAAAAAAAACGTGTGTATATCAAGTTCATACAAGGACATGGAGAACATGAAGATAAAGGGAGGGGTATAGGTAATTTTAGAACTTTGGTCCCTTCTATTGATTAAAATAAATATCTATTATTGTCTTTTCATTGCAGATGTTTCTACTGCTTTCGTATAATCATATTTCTTATAGTAAGGGAAAAATTTAAATTGTATATTGGTATTGGAACATTTTTGATGCATAATAAATTAGTAATTGAAATGAAGCACTTACAGTGCTATCGTTATTCTTATTTATTTTAAAGGGAAAATTGAAGATGCTCTCCGATTTGTGGGCAGCATGGCATAGAGCGGGAGGAGCGAAGAAGATTGATATATAGTTTTGTAGGGAAAGATTCAGTAAAACTTTTTAACATTTAAACTCCTGCTTATTCTGGGTTAAGTGGGAGGTCTAATCTGTATTTGATAGCCTTTCTTGTATGAGTGTACATACAGATAGCTGTCAATCACTGATAAGACCGCCCACTGGACTCCTTAACACATAATAAGCAGGAGTTTAAATGTTAAAAAATCTGTACGGAATCTTTCTCTATAAAGCTATAATCTACTCTAGTGAAAGGAAAAAGTCTTATAGAGCTCGGGGTCCATTGGTTTTCACTGGCTCCCTGATAGACTCCTCTGCTCATGGGGCCGGGGCGGCAACTGCTTAGTGTGCCCAATTACTGAGATAGGCGCATAGAGTGAACATGATGGACCCCTGGGCCACTGTGAATAACAGGCCCGGGGCTGCTTTTCAGTGAGAGAGGCAGAGAACGAGAGACAAAAAGCAAGAGGCAGGGACAGGATAAGCAGTTATGTACAGTAGCTGTAGAATGGGCCCCAAGAAACAACTACACTGGTGGGGCCCAAGTATCAGCACCACTGGTGAGCCCCAGGAATTAGCCCCACTGATGGGCCCCAGGAAATAACTCCACTGGTGGGTTTCAATAATCAACTCCTCTGGTGTCAAGAATCAACTCCACTGGTGGACCCCAAGAATCATCTCCATTGGTGGACCCCAAGAATAAACTCCACTGGTGAGCTCCAAGAATCAACTCCACTGGTGGAAACTAAGAATCAACTCCACTGGTGGGCCCCAGGAATCAACTCCACTGGTGGGCCCCAAGAATGAACTCCTCTGGTGAGCTCCAAGAATGAACTCCTCTGGTGAGCTCCAAGAATGAACTCCTCTGGTGAGCCCAAGAATAAACTCCACTGGTGAGCCTCAAGAATCAATTCCACTGGTGAGCTCCAAGAATGAACTCCACTGGTGGGCTCCAAGAATAAACTCCACTGGTGAGCTCCAAGAATAAACTCCACTGGTGGGCTCCAAGAATGAACTCCACTGGTGGAAACTAAGAATCAACTCCACTGGTGGGCCCCAGGAATCAATTCCACTGTTGAGCTCCAAGAATGAACTCCACTGGGGGGCTCCAAGAATGAACTCCACTGGTGGGCTCCAAGAATGAACTCCACTGGTGGGCTCCAAGAATGAACTCCACTGGTGGGCTCCAAGAATGAACTCCACTGGTGGGTCCCAAGAATGAACTTCACTGATGGGCCCCAAGAATAAACTTCACTAGTGGGCACCAAGAATGAACTCCACTCATAGGCCCCAAGAATGAACTCCACTGGTGGGTCCCAAGAATGAACTCCACTCGTAGGCCCCAAGAATGAACTCCACTGGTGGGTCTCAAGAATCAACTCCACTGGTGGGCCCCAGGAATCAACTCCACTGGTGGGTCCCAAGAATGAACTCCACTCGTAGGCCCCAAGAATGAACTCCACTGGTGGGTCTCAAGAATCAACTCCACTGGTGGGCCCCAGGCACTCCAGTCTGATACTTTTAGTAGTATGCATTTTTGTATGAAATGAAGATTTATTTTATGCACTGCTATTTAAGAAACCACTTCTGGGATATACGCCACTCTATGATTATATCATACCCAGTCTATGACTCCAGCAATCTGCCTATCAGTAACCACCTCTGCTGGATTATGCTATTCCCAGATGGTAAATGTAATTAAAAAAAAATCAGCATTTCTGTGTTTCAAACCTTTCCCTTCTGGGTTACAGACAGACAACTATTTTTGACATTGAGGCTGGATGCTTACATGGATACCTACCTCAGCAATAGACTGGCATTAATGAAAATGTATTACACACAATTTTTTTATTTTCATTTAGCCCTCTTGACCAACCCTTTTAGTACAGTTAGGGATATGGTATTCTAACATACACCAGCAGAAATTAAATGGACATTTACCCATTAAAGTCTATGGGCTCATCGGCTTATATGTCAGGAGAGTTTTGTGGTGTAAATGCAAATTTTGGCATTATGCCATAATCATGTAAAATAAGCCTCAGATGAACTAAGTCATTAAGAAGTCTAACTCAGTTACATTTTTCCCATCATAGCCCTTTTTGGCAAATCCACAAGTTATGCCATAAATGTTAGGTAGGTGCAAGCCCCTCCAGAATGCTGGTCACCTAACACTGTCCTGAGACAGGTGTGGGTGCTAGAGGCAGGGCTTGCATCTGCCAGACATTTAGAGCACATCCTGTGTGAGGGGAATGCTTTTGTAATGATGAATGAGATCTCTATTTCTCTGTTTTATTCTTTACAGGAAAAGGATGAACTTTTGCTAAGTAGCCAGAAGCAGCGCTTACAGGAGGAGGTAATGTAGAAGAGAATGGAAAGTCTCTATGGGGCCGTTTACACAGCACAGGACAAATACCGGTCGGTATTTGCTCTGTTTAGGGGGGACGGCTTTTTCTGTGGTTTGCTGATTCAAGCCCTCCCCCTTCGTGCCGACATGTTCATGTTCCGCCTGGAAACTGTGTAGAAGAATGAACATGTTCAATGTTTTTCGGACCGCCGGCGGTCTAAAAAACTCCAGCGGAAAATCCGTTCAGTGGGGACTGCTGCACGGATTTTTCATTAAGGTCAGTGTTAAAGTTTGACAGCCGGTTTATAGACTTTATAGCTTTCGAACCTGAAAAACGGCTGTAAAACCGGCTGAAAAAATCTGACCGTGGGGACAAGGCTTATGGGCCATTATTATAGAATTATGTGCATTGGACTGCTATCTGGAATTTTAGTACCACTACAGTCAAAGCCTTTGGGCCTCTCCTCTCCCCACCCCCACACCCCGACCATTACCAGTTCTTACCTTGTACCACATCGTGTTCCTTGAGATTAGTTATCACCCCGACGGTTCCCCCTGAAATTATGACCCCGAACTGATTGGATGAAAGCACCTGCCGACAGAGGCATAACTTGTGGCTCCTGGGCCTAAAAGGGGTTATCTCACCATGCTGTTTCAGAGCCACAAGCAGCTTTAGATTCATGCATCCTGATTCTTCCTGGTCACGCTGTGGGTGGTTATATAGCAGTGATTAGCATGTCAGCTCCGTTTTCACAGCTCTTCTAATTACACTGGCATGAGAGCACAAGAGGTGTCCCCTGTGTCCCCGAAAATAAGACAGTGTATTATATTAATTTTTGCTCCTAAAGACGAGCTAAGACTTATTTTTAGGAGATGTCTTATTTTTCCATGAACAAGAATTCACATTATTGTTGAACAAAAAATCAACATGTATTAATATACTGTAGTGATTTCATCACAAACATCAGCAGAAGCAGCCAAACTCTGAATTGCATAAAAAATGCACTAAGTCTTATTTTCGGGGAAACAGAGCTCTGAAGCTCTTTGCTTTAAAGTAAAAAAAAAAGTAATTATTCTCCCTTGTTTGAGATAACACACTCTATTCTGAAGCTGCTGACGTCCTTTGTGCCGACCTGTGGTGACGTCACTCCCCGCTGTCAGATAAGACAAAGAGCAGAGAGAGAAGGGAGAGCAGGACGGTAACCAGAGCAACCTGTATGAACACAGAGCAGATAAAATCTCACTTATCTCTTCAACAAAGCAATATATTTGATTGGGTGCTATGGGCAACAAAAACAGTCTTATTGCCAGACAGTTTTCATATATAAGGCCCTATGGTTTTTTTAAGTGATTTATTTAATAACTGGAGATATGTCCAACAGAACGATAAACTGGTCTCGGAGAAGGAGAAGGTCAAAGAGAAGTTGGATGATCTCAGAGCGGAAAACTCAAAGTTATTGGTAAGTAGATGGTATCAAAGTGGGTTGTTTATTACTCATTAACTGGAGAATCAATGTGACTCTTTTGGGGGTGTAATGTGAAGATGCGGAGGAGAACGCATTCTGTGCGGCTGATAATGGTTGCATGACAGACTGGCAAATTCATGCAGCCATTAGGGGTTGCACAGGGGCATGGTTCACATATGCATTACGGCCTTGCCATTTCTTAGCACCTTTAATGTGACATATTATTGTATTAACAGCACCAACTGTATGAGTATGAAAACCTTCTGGTGAAGAAGGATGAACTCCTGACACAGGTAATTTCATCAGCTTTCATGTGTTGATAAATGTGAAGTTATAATTTATACGGCTCAGTAAGGGTCAGCGCACACTGTGCACAAGTTAAAGGGAACCTGTCAGGTGCTTTATGCTATCCTTTATGAAAGTAAAGATTGATAGAGGGAGAGAAGCTAAGGTTTAAATGATTTACAGCAGAATTTCGGAGAAAAAAGCAGAGAAAATCCTGTCTGAACTCTTTAATAGACAGTGTAATCTCTGCTTACCCCGCATACAAGGATTGACAGCACTCCCTGTATCACTGTACATACAGAGCAAACTGTCAACTACTGCTATTTTATTTATAAATCCTGTTCCAAATCATATAACCCTATATATTATATATCACAGAGCTCATCTCCTCTCCCTATACCATATAGCCCTATATATCACAGAGCTCAGCTCCTCTCCCTATACCATATAGCCCTATATATCACAGAGCTCAGCTCCTCTCCCTCTACCATATAGCCCTATACATCACAGAGCTCAGCTCCTCTCCCTCTACCATATAACTCTATATATCAAAGCTCAGCTTCTCTCCTCTATCATATAACCCTATATATCAAAGCTCAGCTTCTCTCCTCTATCATATAACCCTATATATCACAGAGCTCAGCTTCTCTCCTCTATCATATAACACTATATACCACAGACAGGGGCGTTGCTAGGGTCCTAAAACATCCGGGGCTCGGGCCCTTTGTGTTTTTCTGGGTAGGGCTGGGTTCACACGACATTTTTCGCGCCTCATTGTGAAAATGCGGATGTTTTTTTTACAGAGAAAAAACCTTCTGTTCCTGTCACTAATTTTCTGCACATCCCACACAGATTCCCGTCCATCTCCTCAGCAGTCACTGTACAGTAAAAATCACCAATAACAATTTACTTTTTCAGAACTTCTCACCTTCATATGACAATACCCTAAACAGTTCACCAAAAAATCCACCTACACATGGAGCAAATCTACCAGACAAGTGATTTACCTAAAACCCCCCTACAAAACCAAGCCCCCAAAACAAATTATACTTAAGGTTTAAATAACCCCTGCCAGCCCCTGCCCGAACCCAACCCCCAATGGACAAATCAAGTTTTAAAACGGGGCTCTATTAAAATAACCCCCGCCATAAGGGACCTTTAGGGTAGATACTTTAAAATGTAAATTTGCAGACATAAAATTTTGATTCCCTGCAGTTACTTTTAGTGATAAAGGGGGAATTTTTTTTTGATCAGCGTCGTTCATTTTCCCCTTTTCTTCCCATCCGGTTCACCCTTTAAATGCTGATTGCCCCCGGGCCCCAAGATTTTCCCCCCTGATTTTTTGGGCCCCACAAATATTTTAAATCCTCACTTTTTCAGCAAACTCCTTAATTATAGGTATAAGCTATCCCTCAGTTTTTTTTATTGGGGCATTTGAACCCAGTAAAAGGGGCCACAGGCGAAAAAAGGGGGCCCAAACGGGCAGAATTAAGGGGCCCAGGCGGGTTATAGGGGAAAAAGGCAGGAAAATTTTGGGGGCCCAAAGGCGGTATATAGGGGGGCAAGGCAGAAATATGGGGCCCAGGAAAGGGAAATATAAGGGGCCTGGGAAAGAAAAAGGGGCCAAATGGCATTAAATGGGGCCATGAGGGCAGTATAATTGGGGGCCACAAAGAAGGTATATGGGGCCGGGAGGCAGAAAAAATAGGGTCACGAGGCAGTTTTTGGGGGCCCACTGAGGCGGTAAAAGGGGGCCAAAAGGAGGTATATGGGGACACGGGCAGTATAGGGGGGCCCCAAAAGGCAGGTAAATAGGGAAAACAGGCATATATGGGGGCCAAAGGCAGGTATATTAGGGACACACCCCAGTATAGGGGGCCACAGGCGGGTATATAGGTGCACAGGCAGCATATGGGGGCCACAGGCGGGGCTTATGGTGGCCCCCAGCGGGCTTTAGGGGGGCCCACGGAAAGGCGAAAAGGCATAGTTCCCAATTTTTTAAAGTGAAAAAGCGGGGGGACTCTAGTGGGCGGGCGGCTTTTGCGAAAAAATTTGATGGACACCCCCCCCATCTTGTGGGAAACCCCAGGGCCCCTTAAAAAAACCCACACCCATTTCCACCTAACTGCAAAAAACGGTTTTGGAAAAAGCCAGGTAAAATCCCCTTTTTTGCCGGGTTTATTTAGCCCCCCATAACCGGGTTTGTCCCCCTTACAGGGCTGGTAATGCCCCCTTGTACCCAAAAGTAGATGCCCCCTTGAAAAGCCAGGTAGACCAAAATTTTTTGTAGCCGGGTTAGGTGCCCCCCTTTGTTAGCCGGGTTTAGGTCCCCCCCTTTGTTAGCCAGTAGGCCCCCCCATTGTTACCCAAGTAGTCCCCCTTTTGTTGCCAGGTTTTCCCCCTTTGGGTTTGCCAGGTAGTGCCCCCATTGTTCCCCGGAAATTTTGCCCCCATTGTTTCCCAAGGTAGTGCCCCCATTTTTTAGCCAGGTAGGGCCCCCATCTTTTTGCCAGGTAGTGCCCCCCAATTGTTTTAGCCGGTAGTCCCCCATCTGTTCCCAGGAAGTGCCCCATTTTTTAGCCAAGTAGTCCCCCCAAATTCTTTCCCCCAATAGTCCCCCCATTTTGTTACCCAGGTAGTGCCCCCATTGGTTGCCGGGTAGTCCCCCCCATTGTTTGCCAGGTAGTCCCCCCCTTTTTTGCCGGAAAGTCCCCCCAAATTTTTTTGCCAGGTAGTCCCCCCATTTTTTGCCAGGTATTTCCCCCCTCTGTTGCCGGAAATGCCCCATCTGTTGCCAGGTAGTGCCCCCAACTGTTACCCAGGTAGTGCCCCCATTTTGTTACCAAAGGTAGTCCCCTCGGGTTCCAGGTTTTCCCCCATCGTTAGCCGGGTAGGGGCCCCCATCTTTTTGCCGGGGTAGTGCCCCCATTTTTTCCCAAAGGTGGGTGCCCCCCTCTTTCCCCGGGTAGCCCCCCCTCTTTTGGGCCAAGGGAAAAGTCCCCCCAATCTTTTAGCCAGGGAAAGTCCCCCCTTTTTGTTTCCCCGGGTAGGCCCCCTTTTGTTGCCAGGTAGTCCCCCTTTTTTTTGGCCAGGTAAGTCCCCTCGGGTTGCCAGGTGGGTCCCCCCCTTGTTAGCCCGGGGTTAGTGCCCCCTTTTTTTGCCAGGTGGGTCCCCCCATTTTTGCCAGGTAGTCCCCCTCTGTTGCCGGGTTTTGTCCCCCCTCTGTTGCCGGGGAAAGTTGCCCTCTCTGTTACCCTGCAGGGGGGCGGGGGGAATGCCAACCCCCCCGGGGAGGGGGGGGGGCCCCCCCCCCAAAAAAAATTAAGGGGGGGAAAACCCCCCCCGCCAAAAACGGGGGAGTTGGGGCTTTTGGGGGGGTTGGGCTAGGGGGCCCACAGGCAGGGATGGGGGGGGCCACAGGCGCTTTTGGGGGGACACAGAAAGGGATAGGGGGGCCCACAGGCGGGGGATTTGGGGGCCCACAGGAAGAATTTTTGGGGGCCCACAGGGAGGGATATGGGGGGCCAAAAGGCATAAAAAGGGGGCCCCACGGGGGCAGGCATTTTTGGGGCACAGGATTTTTATGGGGGCCACGGGGAGGGGGGAAAATGGGGGCCACAGGCAGTTGGGGGGCCAAGGCGGGCAAAATTGGGGGCCACAGGCGGGCCCATTATAGGGGAAACAGAAGGGATATGGGGGCCAAGGGGCGGGTATAGGGGGGCCCACGGGCAGGGAAAAGGGGGGCTACAGGAACAATGGGGGTCCACGGCGGGGAAATTATAGGGGCAAAAGGCCCGGGGGTTTGGGGAAGGCCACGGGGCGATATGGGGGCCACGGGCAGAAAATATGGGGGCCAAAAAGGCAGGGATTGGGGGCCACAGGAAAGGCCCATATGGGGGGGGCACAGGCAGGGTAGGGAAAGGCCAAAAGGGCGAAGTTTGGGGGCCCCACAGGCGGGGAATTTATGGGGGCCACAGCAGGTAATTGGGGGCCCGGGCCCAGTTTTGGGGGGCCCACAGCGGGCATATAGGGGACGGGGGAAAAAAATTGGGGGGGCCACGGGCGGGGATAGGGGGGCCCAAAAGGCAGTAAAATTGGGGGGCCCACGGGCAGTAATTGGGGGCCAAGGCGGCTTTTTATGGGGCCCCGGCAGTATATGGGGGCCACAGGCAGGGAAAATGGGGGCCACGGCCCGGGGGTTATGGGGGCCCAAGGCAGGAAATTATGGGGGGCAAGGCAGGGATAGGGGGGGGCCCCCAAGGGCGGGCGAATGGGGGCCCACAGGCAGGCAATTATAGGGGCACAGGCAGTTATGGGGGCACTGAGGCAAGGTAAACGCTTTGAAAATATAAACATATTATACTCACTTAAGACCTCCCGGCGTGCGCGCTCCGTCCTCTTCAGCCGCGCGCTCCTCCGGCAGTCCTCGGGGCACAGGGCCTATGAGCGCTTGTGCGCCCGAGACAGGCAGCGTCGCGATGACGTGGATGTATCGCGACGCTGCCGGCTGAGGGAGCACGGGGCCCGCGGCGGGTCCTCAGCGCTCTTGTGGAGGACCCCGGCGGCCCCGCTGTGTCGGACCTGCGGGCCGGACATGTCTGCGGGAGGCAGGGAGCGATCGCTTCTATGCTCCGCAGAAAGCCCGCGGGCTGTGTCGTTGCGTCCCTGCGGACGCACTTGCAGCCTAAAAGGTGCCAAGTTCGGTGCTTCAGGCCCAGGCAGCAGGAATGGAGCCAGGGGGAGACTCGGGGCACAGGGCTGTTTTAGTCGGGGC
Organism: Phyllomedusa bahiana; assembly: GCA_025379985.1. Lineage (NCBI taxonomy): Eukaryota > Metazoa > Chordata > Amphibia > Anura > Hylidae > Phyllomedusa > Phyllomedusa bahiana. Next base: position 35,169 of record JAODAL010020970.1, on the reverse strand, counting down.
CCGAAGACCCGAATAAAACAGCCTAGCGACGCCTGAATATATATCTACAGAGGAAAAAGAAAGTTAGAGTGGGGACTGGGAGAGAAAACATTTGTTTGGTTACTGGGACACAGTCTTTCTATAGATGCACAAATGGAAGGAAGAAGAGATGGGACGTGGAGGGACTGGGATATGCCAGCAATTTTACACGTTATCTTAACTTTTATCGCTGGTTATTATTATATATATATTATATATATATTTATATTTATATAATAGACTATATTATATATATAATATCGTACATATCGTCTCTCTCTCTCTCTCTATATAAATATATATATTGTATTATACATACATTAGTATCTGAATATATACTAATATATATAATATATATATAAATATTATATTTATATACTATATTTATATATAAATTACATAGGCTCTGATTTGCAGCAGCTTTGTTCTAATGTCCCTTGGCGTCCCAATTGCTTGCAAGAGAAAACAAAAACAAGCATCGGGACACCGAAGGCAGGAGAAAACAAAGGCCGCTGCAAATCGTCTTTTTGCATTACATAATCCAGTGATAACTGATAACTCTTCAATAGCTGACCTGAATAAATCTTTTTCATTGAATTTGATTGAGCATGTAGGTAGAGAGAAAGAATGAGATGATGTCAGGGGCTTGTTGTGTTCCGCCTAGCCAGTTTTGAACGCTGCAGTGAGCAAACTTGCAAGAAAGTCTGAGGTGAGACAACCCCTTCAAAAACAATATTGTTCAAGTGACACAAACCGCAAAATCAAAAGTCTTGATTAATCAGAAATCAAGTTCTTAGCTTTCAATGATACAGTTAGAAACATATTAGAAGCATTAAATAGGTTCTTATTTATGAAAACAGGTGTGGGGGATTGGAAAAGGAGCTTGTGAACAGAAAGCGGATTGACAGGAAACTTGCGAAAAAGGTTTGGGAGGAGATCAATTCTTTGGTCCTCTGGTTTTATTGTTTTATTTTATTATGTGGAATAACAAAATTTTGGACTATTCTTGCTCCTGATTAATGAGGGGATGCGGCATAGGACTTATTCCTATTTTGTATATAGAAATTCTATCACATGGAAACTATTCTACTTATCAATTCAGTCTGTACAATAAGACTCACTTCCTTCATCCGACTTTAGAAAAAGACACAACAGAAAACCGATTGCAAAGATAGATGCCCTTCACCTGTAGATCACAGGCCGTTATGGTTTCTTTAAGGGGCAAGTTGTGCATGTGACATTCTGCCAGAAACAAAACAGCTGCCGGAAGATTTTTAATGGTAATAAACCCCTTAAGATTGGAAACTATTTCAAACATTGTAGATGCTGTCGTATATTTCTTGTTTCAATAATTAAATACATATTCGAGAAAGCTGCGACTCGTCTGTCTTGTAGGGTAGGTTCACCACGTGTGTAGCACTGGAAAATGTCAGATTTAATATCAGCGCTAGGGAATTCCTGCCTGGATATATCGCGTTAGTAAAGTGTTGATTTTGGATTATCAACGCTGATTTCAGAGGGCAGAAGATTTTCAGCCTTAATAAACCTAAGTAAAAAATTCATGAAAATATATGCTGAGAAAAATTTATGCTCATGTGATCTGAACATGACTTTCTATTGTTGTTAAATAGGTTTACTGTAAAAAAAATAAAATAAAAAAAAACAAGATTAGGCAAAGTGAGAAGTGCAGCGTTTTCTCCACAGCTCGCTGACAAACATGACAAGATGTTAATGAAGGTAGGGAAAAAAACTAGAAAAAAGTTCTGATCTCGCAATTAAATAAACACTGGTTACCAGGGGTTACAAGACATGCATAGTGGACATGTAAAAGTTTCAGTCTTTTAAATTTGGCTATGCAAATTTTTTTTTTTTATATATACTGCATTGGTATATAAGAGGGCAAAGGGCAGGGAATTTCTAATTACAATAATATTTAGATTACTGTAATGAGTTCCTATTACGATAGAATATAATTAATAATATGTACATTATAAAGACAGAAAGTGGACAACCTTTTTAAGTAATGTATGAGATCATGAGTGATGTAATATATAACTTTCCCGTCACACTTTCTTTTGTTGTTAAGATGGTTCAATAGAGAATAATAATAATGTAATAATTATTATTTAATATAGCGCCAAATAACAATATCCGCAAGCTCTTTAACAATTTAGACGGTTTATACCATACAGACAATTACACATTAAAAATTTACAAAAATTCGAGGGGGACACAGGTCCTTGATGGACCTGTCGCGCAGAGCTTGCAATATGAGTAAGGTGGAAATGGGTTGACAAAGGGTTTAAGATGTGCTCAGTTTTACAATGGTCAGCCTTTGTTACTACAAATAGGAGGTGGTTTTACATAAAAGTTGGGTGACCCTGCCAACACTGGAAAGTTCATCTATTTTCAGTTTATGTTGGCCTCGTGAGGTGCCCTAGTGTTGGGAATAAGTGCTGAGTGAACAGTAGGTGTGATAGCAGGTGGGTTGTCAGCACATTAGGGATCTTGATATGCCCAGCTTGAGAAAAGATGGTTGTTCTTAGGGCCACTTTCAAAATGTGGAGGGTTGTGAGTCGTGCATCGATCGCCCCGCGGCTCATTATTAGTTACCAGAGGAACTTGGAGCTTGCACGGGTGAAATTCTTTTGAGACGGGGCCATGGGATGTACGTGATGACTGAGGCATGTAATATGAATTATCATCAGAAACAACGGAGGAGAGAAGGGTTGGGTGGTAGAAAGAGATGACGAGAGGAAATTGTTAGGGGGGTTCGCAGCATGTGGAGGCTTTTATGGGTCTATAGAGAGTTGATTGAGTTTAATGTTGTTATCATGAACTGCAAATGGGGAACCAGTGCAGTGATGACTCAGGGTTAGAAGGGCATTTTCATTATAAAACGGCCTGGAAAGAAAGGAACCAAGCTTGGCGGCTGCATTTCAGGACAGATTGGAGAGGGGAGGTTTAGGACATACAGAGAGGGAGAAACCGATAAGTAGGGAAGTCTACAGTTAGTCAAGACGAGAAATTGAATGAGAGCAAACAATGAGGGTTTGCATGCTGTTTCTTACAGTGAGAAAGTACGGGACTTTGGAAGATGTTCTTGAGGTGCAGATGACAGGACCGCGGGGCAAGGGAATGGATATAAAAGGGGTAATGAAAGACAGATAAGAACATTAGTATTACCCAAAGGAAAAATAGGGCCATTTGGGGGGGGGTACTAGGAGTTTATGGGGTTGCCCACACACTGAGACAGAAATCAGCAGGGTAGGGTTGGTTGAAGATGGTGGTTAAGACAAGAAGTTCGGTTTTAGTTGAGGTTTAGTTTTCAGAATGGATACAGGAGGATGACAGAGGAGGACATGATTGTCAGGAGACCAGCGGACATGGACAGTCCATGGTATTTTTGTTGCAGGGCAGGTAGTGATGTCTCTGGCAGGAGGTGTATAGTTGAGTGGTCATCTGCGGTAGAGATGGTTTATTGGATGCCCAAATCGCTGATGGTTTGTAACTGGGGCGAAGTGTAGAGTGAATAAAGGGGAGTGAAGGACCCTAGAAACCATGAAGGACCCCAACAGCCAACGAGGGAAAAGAGGAGATAGACGGAAAAAAATGTGGGGACAACTGAATGGAAGCGGTCAGGGAGAGGTAGGGGAAGAAAACAAAAGAGAGAGCGGGTGTTCTGGATGCCAATGGAGCTGAGCATTGCTGAGGGAGAAGGTATAAGTGATCCACTGTGTCAACGCTTTGCAGAAGAGGTCCAGGAGAAGTGTATGCAACGAGTATTTGCCTGTGGATTTAGTCAAGATGTTGGAGGTAATTAAGAGGGACTTTAACTGAAGTAGTGTCTGTTGGACGTGTAGTTTAGGGTGCGGAAATACGGCTTCTTGTAGAGGACTGAGGGCATTGATTATTTAAATAGAGAGGATAGGCGGACTAGCAGGAGAGAGACCTAGCGTTCCAGGGGAAGTTTTAGGGAGATGAACGGGCTGTTAGTGACTAGTTGGTATGGTTGGGCAGCGCACGATGCTGGTCCGAGAGGGCTTTTTAAGGTAAGGGGTTATGATGGCATTGTTTTAAGGAAGATGGAAAGTTTCCCCAGATTAGAAACATGTATTCTTGTGTTGTGATTCATTCTGGTATTCAATAGAATAAGTATATAAGATTTTGCTTTTCTAATCATCTTTATAATCTGATTCCACACAGAACTACGCCAAAGGTTAAAATGTAAACTAAAATTTGAAAAAAAGTTTACAATAGCTGTGCTACTGATTATAATTAGTCAAACATATTCACTGTAAAACATCAATATCTTTTATTCAAGGTATATGTTCGTCCAGCAATTCCAGGAGACATTAACTGATTTTTATAATGTGGCTTAGTGATACCACATATTCCTTCATAAAATAAATGTATCCCAAAGTAAATTTCCACTCATCTCTTCATGGTCCAATCATTTTTTGGTATGGTCTCTGGGGCAACTGACCTGAAAGGCTGTGTTTACAGCTCGGACTGCTCCTAGGTGAATAAAACAAATTAATCACCCTCACACTGGGTAATTATTGTGAGTCAGTTTCTTCAGTTGTGTTTTCAGTTACATTTTTCGCGTTTGAGAATAATGCCAGATTTTCTTTAGCTAAACTTCAATTCTCGCTCTATTAAAAGAGTTAGCAAAGTTTTATTTGGATATATAACTTACAGATGTTTAGTATCTTAATTCTTGCTGAAGCCAATAAAAAAATCAGTGAATTACGTTAGTAGAGATTGTTCTGTGCCGCAGGTTATGATAATTAGAGTGGAGCGAATGTTTCCCGGAAAATTCGTTTCGTTTCACTGTGCCGAATTTCTCGGCAATAAAAAATAAACTTTGTTATGAATTACCTTCGTTCACGAATCACGTTTTAAAAATACAGTATTTCAGGCTTGCCAGAGGGCTGCAGGGTGCTGTAGAACGTTGTGCATGCTTTAATTATGCAGGAGGGACGCTGCTTGGTTCTGGTCTTCATACAATTTTTGCTTTTAGTTATTGACACGCACATGACTGCCGTCCCGCTCTTAAGAAGAATCGCTTCACTATAATATTCCCTGGGCCACTCTTAAGAGGGCAAAACTGGACCAAAAAAATGAAAAGGGGGGAATGTTTCCTGATAATGGGTCCATGCCGAGAAAGGCAGGAAAAAAATAAAACAAGCTGAGAGGAAGGGGCTCGGTGGAAAACATTAGTGGACAGAGTGTGGATTGGTGACGGCGCTTAGCCACAGCAGCCATGAGGTCAGACCAGTGGCAAATGGGGACATTCTGGAGGTGGCAAAAAAAAAGGAGTAGGTCAACAGGGAGTGGCACAAAATGACACAGTGTGGAGGTTCAACGGCCAAAGCAGCTAGCAGCATGAGGTCGACAGTGGCAACAATGACAGAGGTTAGTGTAGGTCACGGGCATCAAGCCCACAGCAGCAGCCATGAGTCATGACAGTGGCACAATGACACAGTGTTTAGTTACAGAGCAGCAGACACAGCCAGCACGCATGAGGTCAGGACAGTGGCACAATGACACAGTTGTGTAGGTCCACGAGCAGTCACTGCAAGCAGCATGAGGTCAGACAGTGGCACCAATGGAAACAGTGTGTAGGTCACGGGGGGGGGGGGGGGGGGGGGGGTCGGGGGGGGGGCACGCCACAGCAGCAGCCTGAGGTTCAGGACAGTGGGCAACAAAATTCACATTCTGGAGGTGGGACTAAAAGAGCCTGTAGGGTGCTGTATGAACGTTGTGCCATGCTTAAATTATGCAACAGAGGAGAGCTTGGTTTGGTCTATGAATACAATGTTGTGGTTTTGGTATGACAGCCAATGTACTGCTGCCCGCCTCTCGAGAAATAGCTTCACTATTAAATTCCCTGAGGCAATTAAGAGGGGCAAAAAACTGACCAAAAAACTGACAGGCGGGGAATGTTTGCTGATTAAAGTCCGGCCAGAGAAAGCTGGAAAAAAAAACAAGCTGAAAGCGTCAGGTGCTACATTAGTGACAGAGTGTGGCAGTATGGTGACAAGCGCTAAAATCAACAAGCGGCATGAGGTCAGTCAGTGGCACAAATGGGCCATTATTTAGGAGACGAGGTGGCAAAAAAAAAAGCAAACAAAAAAAAAAAACAAAACAAAAACAGCGAATAGGTCTCAGGAGTATGGCACAATAATGACAACAGTGTGGGATGAGTCACGGCCAACAGAGCCGGGCATAAAAGACAGGAGGCCGAGAAGCAGCAATGAGGTCAGACCATATGGCACCTGACAGATGTGTAGGTCACGGCATTCAGCCACCAGCAGCAGCCAGCAAATGAGGTCAGACCCAGTGGAACACATGACCCCCCCCCCCCCCCCCCCCCCCCCCCACCCCCCACTCCCCCACCCCCCCCCCCCCCCCTCTCCCCCCACCCCCCCCCCCACCCCCCCCCCCCCCCCAGTGTAGTTTACAGCAGAAGCCACAGCGCTGCATGGGTCAGGGACAGTGGCACCAATAACACAGTGTGATGGTTACGGCACAGCACACAGCAGCAGCATGAGGTCAGACTAGTGGCGACAACAATGGACCACAGTGTTTAGGTCCCGGCAGCAGCCACAGCAGCAGCATGAGGTCAGGACAGTGGCACAATCACATTTTGGAGGTGGCAAAAAAAACAGAAGTAGGCCCACAGAGTGGGACAAATGACACAGTGTGTAGGTTCACTGCAAGCAAGACACAGCAGCAGCATGAGGTTCAGACAGTGCCACAATGACACAATGTGGAGGTCATGGGCAGCAGCCACAGCTGCAGCTATGAAGGTCAGACTGTGGCACAATGACCACAGTGTGTAGTCACGGCAGCAGCAGCAGATGAGGTCAGGCAGTTGGCACAATGACATTTCCTGGAAGGTTGGCAAAAAAAAAAGGATGACCACAGAGTGGGGGACAAGGGAAACTCGTGTGCAGGTCACAGCCAGCAGCCCACAGCAGCAGCATGAGGTCAGAAAAGTGGCACAATGACCACACTCGTGGAGGTCATTGGCAGAGCCCAAGCCGCGATGAAGGTCAGACAGTGGACAATGCACAGTGTGTAGGCTCACGGCAGCAGCAGCATGAGGGTTCAGGCAGTGGCACAATGACATTCTGGAGGTGAAAAAACAGGGAAGTAGGCCCAACCAGAGTAGGACAATGACCACAGTTGTGGAGGTCACGGCCACGCAAGGCCAGCAGCAGCTGAGGTCAGAGCAGTGGCACATGACACAGATGTGGGATGTCACGGCAGGCCAGCACAGCCAGCATGGGTCAGGCGGCAGTGGCACAATGACATTCTGGAGATGGAAAAAAAAAACAGGTAACGGAAGTAGCCACAGGAGTGGGGACAATGACACTGATGTGGAGGTAACCTAGCAAGCGCCACAGCAGCAGCATGAGGTCAGGACAGTGGCACAATGACATTTTGGAGGTGGCAAAAAACAGGGAGTAGAAGTAGGCCACAGAGTGGGACAATGACACAGTGTGTAGGTTTTACGGCAGCAGCCACAGCAGGCAGCATGAGGTCAGACAGTGGCACAAATTGAAAACAGTGGGAGGTCACGGCAGCAGCCACAAGCAGAAGCATGAGGTCAGCACAGTGGCACAAATTGACATTTGGAGGTGGCAAAAACAGGAGTTGCCACAGAGTGGGACAATGGACACAGTGTGGAGGTCACTGCCAGCAGCCACAGCGAGCAGCATGGGTCAGAAAGTGGCACAAATGACATTCTGGAGGTGGCAAAAACAGGAGTAGGCCAAACAGAGTTGGGGACAATGACACAGTGTGGAGGTCACGGCCGCATCCAGCAGCAATCATGAGGATCAGGGACAAGTGGCACCATGACACAGTGTGTAGGCGCACGGCACCGGCAGCAGCATGGGTTAGGGCAGTGGGCAAAATGACATTTCTGGAGGTGGCAAAAAACAGGAGTAGGCCCACAGAGTGGAGACAATGACACAGGGTGTTGGTCCACAGCAGCAGCCACCAGCGCAGCATGAGGTCAGACAGTGGCACAATGACACACTGTGGAGGTCTCGAGGCAGCAGCAACAGCAGGCAGCATGAGGTCAGACAGTGCACAATGACACAGTGTGTAGGTAACGGACCAGCCACAGCAGCAGCAGGAGGCCAGACCAGTGGCACAATCACATTCTTGGAGGTGGCAAAAAGAGCTTGCAGGGTGCTGTATTATTATAACATTGTGCCATTGCTTAAATATGCAGAGGGAGCTTGGTTTTGGTCTTCATAGCAATTTGTGTTTTAGTATCGACCACCACATGACTGCTGCCGACTCCTTAGAATCGCTTCACTATAAAATTCCCTGGGAACATTAAGAGGGCACAAAGGACCAAAAAACTGAGAAAGCGGGGATATGTTTTGCCTGATAAAATGTCATGCCCAGAGAAAAGTGGAAAAAAAAACAAGCTGAGACGCTAGGTGGCAACTTTAGTGACAAGGTAGTGTGGTGGTTGGACGGCGCTAGCCACAGCTGCATGCGGTCCAGACAGTGGCCAATGGACATTCTGGAGGTGGCAAAAACAGGATTAGGTCAACAGTGGTGGGCACATGACACAGTGTGGAGATTCACGACAGCAGCAGCATGAGGTCGACAGGTGGCACAATGACAGAGTGTGTAGGTTCACGGCATACAGCCCAGCAGCATCATGAGGTCAGACGTGGACAATGCCACAGATTGTAGGTCACAGCAGCCGCACAGAAGCCAGCATGAGGTCAGCCAAAGTGGCACAATGACACAAGTGTGTAAGTTCACGGCAGCAGCACAGCAGCTGCATGAGGTCATACAGTGGCACCAAGACACAGTGGTGTAGTCACAGCAGCAGCCCACAGCAGCAGCTTGAGGTCAGACAGTGGCACAATCACAATTGGAGGTGGCAAAAAAAAAAACAGGTGAGTAGGCCACAAGAGTGGGACAATGACAAAGTGTGGTAGGTCACAGCAGCAGCCACAGCGCAGCATGAGGTAAGACAGTGGCACAATGACACAGTGTGTAGGTCACGGCAAGCAGCCACAGCAGCGCATGAGGAACAGACGTGGAACAGTGACACAGTTGTGTAGGTCCACTGAGCAGGCCAAGCATGAGGTAGGGCAATTGGCACAATGCATTTCTGGGGGAAGGTGGCAAAAAACAGGAGTTAGGCCACAGAGTGGGGACAAGGACACAGTGTGTAGGTTTCCCCCACAGCAGAACGCCACACGCGCAGCAATGAGGTCAGGACAGTGGCACAATGACACCACTGTGGAGGTCACGGCAAGTTGCCACAGCAGCAGCATGAGGTCAGGGACAGTGGAACACTGACACAGTGTGTAGGTCACGGGCAGTGCAGCAAGCATGAGGTCAGGCAGTGGCCACAATGACATTATGGAGAGGGTGGCAAAAACTGGCAGTAGGCCACAGAGTGGGGACAAATGAATGTGTGTAGATCACGGCAGCCAGCCACAGGCAGCAGCATGAGGTAAGACAGTGGAATTCACATTTCTGGGGTGGCAAAAAACAGGAGTTAGGCCACAGAGTGGGACAATGACACAGTGTGGAAGGTCACGGCAGCAGCCCAGCAGACAGCATGAGTTAAGACAGTGGCACAATGAGACAGTGTGGATTGTCACGGCAGCATGCCACAGCAGCAGCATGAGGTCTCGGCAGTGGCACAATGACATCTGGAGTTGGCAAAAAACGGAGCAGGCCTTAGAGTGGGACAATGAACCACAGTGTGGGAGGTCAAGGCAGGCAGCCACAGCAGATGCATGAGGTCAGGCAGGGCACCAATGACATTCTGGAGGTGACAAAAAAAACAGGAGTTAGGACACAGAGGTGGGACACACTGCGACCACAGTGTGTAGTTTACGGCAAGCAGCCCAGCAGCTGCATGAGGTCAGACAAGAGGCACATAAAACAGTGTGGGAAGGTTACAGCAGGCAGGACACAGCAGCAGCTTGAGGTCGACAGGGGCAGGGAATGGACATTATGGAGGTGGCAAAAATACAGGAAAGTAGGCCACAGAGTGGGACAATGACCACAGTGTGGGAGGTTCTCGTCAGCAGCCACAGCAGCAGCCATGAGGTTTAGGCACGAGTGGCACAATCACATTCGGAGGGGGCAAAAAAACAAAAAAACAGGAGTAGGCCACAGAAGAGTGGACAATGGACACGTGTGCGAGGTTCACGAGGGCAGCAGCCCAACAGCAGCAGCATGACGTTCAGGCAGTTGAAAATGGACATTCTGCGGGAGGTAGGAAAAAAACAGACAGGAGTAGGCCACAGAGTTGGGGTACAATGACCACAGTGTGTAGGTTACGGGCAAGCAGCCACACGCAGCAGCATGAGGACAGAACCGGGCACAATTACACAGTCGTGGAGGGTCAACGGGCAGCCAGCCACAGCAGAGCAATAGGTGAGACAGTGGCACCAAATGACATTCTGGTGGTGGCAATACAGGAGTTAGGCACAGGAGTGGGACAATGGCTCAGTGTGGAGGTCACGTCAGCAGCCATAGCAGCAGCATGAGGTTTTAGCAGGGGGTGTCAGTGGCACAATCACATTTTTCTCGGAGGGGGGGTGCAAAAAAAAACAGGAATTAGGCCACAGAGTGGAGGACAAATGGGACACAATTGTGGAGGTCACGGCAGCAAGCCACAGCAGGCTAGGCATGAGGTCAGCAGATGGGCACATGACACACTGTGGAGGTCACGGCAGCAGACACAGCAGCAGCTTGAGGTCAGAAAAGTGGCTCATGACCACAGTGGTGAGGTCACGACAGCAGCAGCATGAGGTCAGCAGTGGCACAATGACCATTCTGGAGGTGGCCCAAAAACAGGAGTAGCGCCACAGCGTGCGACATTGGACATCAGTGTGGTGTGGAGGTTCACGGCAGCAGACACAGCGCAGCATGAGGTCAGAAAGTGGCACAATGTCACAGTGTGTTAGGATCACGGCGGCAGCACAGCATGAGGTCAGGCGTGGCCCACATGACATTCTGGACGGTGGCAAAACAGGAGATAGGGCCACAGGTGGACAATGACAAAGTGTGGAGGTCACGGTCAGCAGCCACAGCAGCAGCATGAGGTTAGGCAGTGGCACAATCACATTCTGGAGGTGGGCAAAAAACAGGAATAGGCACCCAGAGGTGGGAAAATTGACACAGTGTGGAGGGTCACAGCAGCAGCCACAGCAGCCAGCAAGAGGCTCAGAACAGTGGCACAATGACACACTGTGGAGGTCACGGGGCAGCGGGACACAGCAGCAGATGTAGGTCAGGACAGTGGCACAATGACCAACTCTGTGTGTAGGGTCCGGCAGCAACAGCATGAGGTACAGGCAGTGCACAATGAACATTTGGAAAGTGGCAAAAACAGGGGTAGGCCTCAAGTGGGGACAATGGACACAGTTGTTTGTGGGTCACGCAGCAGCCACGAAAACAAACAAGCAGCATGAGTCAGGACAGTGGCACAATGACACACTGTGGAGGTCACGGCAGCAGCAACAGCAGCAGCATGGGTCCAGACAAGAGAAATGCACAATGACACAGTGTGTAGGTCACGGCAAGCAGCAGCATGAAGTCAGGGCAGTGGGCCCACAAATGGGACATTTCGGAGGTGGCAAAAAAAGGAGTAGGCCACAGAGTGGGACAATGAACAGTGTGTAGGTCTCGGGCAGCAGCCCACAGCAAGCAGGCATGAGGTCAGACAGTGCACAATCACCATTCTGGAGGTGGCAAAAACGGGTAGGCCAAAGAGTGGGGAACAAAGGACACAGTGTGGAGTCACGGCAGCAGCCACGCAGCAGCATGAAGTCAGAAAGTGGGGAAATGGGACACCGTGTGGAGGTCACGGCTTCAGCCACAGCAGCAGATGAGGGTCAGACAGTGGCACAATCACATTTCTGGAGGTGGCAAAAAAAAGGAGTAGGCCACAGAGTGGGACAATTTTTTTTTTTTGACACAGTTGTGGAGGTCCGGTGGCAGCAGCCCAAAGCAGCAGATGAGGTCAGGGCAGTGGACAATTCACAATTCTGGATGTGGCAAAACGGAATTGGGCCACAGAGTGGGATCAATGACAAAGTGTGGAGGTCACTAGCCAGCAGCCACAGCAGCAGGCATATGAGGTCAGACACGTGCCACAATGACACCACGGTGGAGGTACGGCAGCCCAGAACAGTGCAGCATGAGGTCAGGATCAGAGTGGCACAATGACACAGTGTGTAGGTCACGGCAAGGAAAACAGCAATGAGGTCAGGCAGTGGACATATGATTTCTGGAAGTGGCAAAAACAGGAAGTAGTCCACAGAGTGGACAATGACACAGGTAGTTGTGGGTCACTGCAGCAGGCCACAGCTGCAGCCATGAGGTCAAGGAACAAGTGGCACAATGACACACTTAGGACGTCACGGCAGCAGCCACAGCAGCAGCATGGGTCAGGACAGTGGCAACAATGAACAGATGGGTAGGTTCAACGGCAGCAGTAGTGAGGTCAGGCTGTGGAAAATGACATTCTGGAGGTGCAAAAACAGGAGTAGGCCCCACCGAGTGGGACAATGGACACAGTGTGTAGGTTCACGGCCAGCAGCCACAAGCTAGCAGCCATGAGGTCAGACAGTGTACAATCACATTCAGGAGGTGGAAAAAAACAGGAGTAGCGCCACATTGCAGATGGAAAACAAATGCGACACAGTGTGGAGGTTCAACGGCATGCAGGCCACAGCAGCGAATGAGGTCGAAAAGTGGGACAATGAAACAGTTAGTGGAGGTCACGTGCTTGCAGGCCACAGCAGCAGGCATGAGGGTAGGCAGTGGCACATCACATTTCTGGAGGTGGCAAAAAACAGGAGTAGGCCAAACAGAGTGGGACAAATGACCACATTGTGGAGGTTCAAGGCTGCCAGCCAGCAGCATGCATGAGGTCAGGCCCTAGTGGCCACAATGGAACATTTATGGAGGTGGCAAAAACAGGAGTAGGCCACAGGTGGGACAAATGACTCAGTGTGGAGGTCCCAAATACGGCAGCAGCCACCCCAGCGCAGCATGAGAGTTCAGGAGGTTGGCACATGACTTTCTGGAGTGGCCAAAATCAGGAGTAGGCCACAGGAGTGGGACAATGATAACATTGTGTAGGTCACGGCAGCAGCCACAAGCAGCAGCATGTGGTCAGGACAGTGACTCAATGTCACGTTGTGGAGGCAACGGCAAGCGCCACAGCAGCAGTAGTATGAAGGTCATGGACAGTGGCACAATGCACAGTGGGAGGTCATGGCAGCAGCCACTGTAGCAGCATGAGGTCAGGCAGTGGGCACAATGACTTCTGGAGGGTGGCATATAAAAAACAGGAGTAGGGCAAGAGTGGGACAAATGGACACCAGTGAGGAGGTTCTCGGCAGCAGCCACAGCCAGCAGATGAGGTACAGACAGTGGCACAATGGACACAGTGTGGATGTCACGGCAGCAGCACACAGCCAGCAGCATGAGGTCAGGCCAGTGGCACAATGAATTCTGGAAGGGTGTCCAAAAACTGGAGTAGGCAACAGAGTGGGACAATGGGGAACAGTGTGGAGGTCACGGCAGCAGACAACGCAGCAGAATGAGGTCAGGGAAAGTGGCACAATGACACAGTGTGTAGGTCACTGGCAGCCAAGCAGCATGAGTCAGGCAGTGGCACAACTGTCATTATGGAGTGGCAAACAAAAAACTGGAGTTGGGCACAAAGACGTGAGACAAATGACACGTGGTGAGGAGGTTCTCGTAGCAGCCACAGCAGCAGCAGCCGAGGGTTAGGCAGTGGCACAATCACATTTGGAGGTGGCAAAAAAACAGGGAATAGGCACAGAGATGGGACAATGGACACAGTGTGGAGGTCACAGCAGACAGCAACCAGACAGCAGCTCGCAATTGAGGTTCAGAACAGTGGCACAAAATGACAACACTGTGGAGGTAACGGGCAGCGGACAGAGCAGCTGATGGAGGTCAGACAGTGGCCAACAATTGGAAACAGTGTGTAGGTTTCCGGCTGCAGCAACAGGCATGAGGTCAGCAGTGGCCACAATGACATTCTGGGAATGGCCAAAAACTGGAGTAAGGGCACAGAGTTGGGGACAATGAACCACAGTGTAGTGGTAACAGCAGCAGCCACAGGCAGGCAGCATCATTTTAGGTCAGACAGTGCGCAATGACACACTGTGGAAGGTCACGGGCAGCAGCCAACAGCAGCGCATGCGGTTCAGGACAGTGCACAATGACACAGGTGTTGTGTAGGTTCGGCAGCAGCAGCATGAGGTCAGGCAGTGGCACAATGGAAATTCTGGACGGTGGCAAAAAAAAAAATCAGGAGTGGCAACAGAGTGGGAACAATGACACAGTGTGTAAGGTCACGGCAGCAGACCACAGGCACCACGCAGCCATGCTGGTCAGACAGTGGCACAATCACTTCTGGGAGGTGGCAAAAAAACAGGAGTAGGCCACAGAGTGGGACCAATGGGACACAGTGTGGAGGTCACGGGCAGCAGCCACAGCTGCAGCCAATGAGTCAGATAAGTGGGGGACAATGACACAGTGTGGAGGTCACGGTGCAGCCACAGCGCAGCATGAGGTCCTGGCAGTGGCACAATCACATTCTGGAGGTGGCACAAAACAGGAGTAGGCCACAGAGTGGACAATGACACAGTGTGGAGGTCACAGCAGCAGGCCCACAGTAGCAGCATGAGGGTCAGGGGACAGTGGCACAAAGACACAATGTGGAGGTCACGGCAGCCAGACCACAGCCGCAGCATGGAGGTCAGACAGTGGCACAATGGGAACACAGTGTGTAGGTCTACGGCAGCAACAGCTGAGGTTTCAGGCAGTGGCACAATGACATTTCTGAAGTGGCAACAACAGGAGTAGGCCAAGAGTGGGACTTTGACCACAGTGTGTGGGTCCAAGCAGCAAGCACAGCAGCAGCATGAGGTCAGCAGCTGGCCAAAACATGACAACACTGTGGGAGGTCACGGCAGCAGCCACAGCAGCAGCATGAGGTCAGACAGTGGACATGACACAGTGTGTAGGTCACGGCAGCAGCAGCATGAGGTCAGTGCAGTGGCCACAAGTCATTCTGGAGGTGGCAAATAAAAATCAGAGTAGGCCACAGAGTGGGACAATGACACCGTGTGTAAGGGTCACCGGGCAGCAGCCACAGCCGCAGATCAGGTCAGGACAGTGGCACAATCAATTCTGGTGGTGGCAAAAAAAACAGGAGTAGGCCACCGAGTGGAACAATGACACAGTGTGGGAGGGCTCAGGCAGCAGCCAACAGCAGAGCATGAGGTCAGAAAATGGGACACGACACAGTGTGGAGGTCACGGTGCAGCCACAGCAGCGATTGAGGTAAGGCAGTGGCACAAATCACATTCTTGGAGGTGGCACAAAAACAGGCAGAGGAGTAGGCACAGCAGTGAGGACAAATGAACCTGTGTGGAGGTCACGGCAGCAGCCACAGCAGCAAGCATGAGGTCAGGCAGTGGCACAAATGACATTCCTGGAGGTGGCAAAAAAACAGGAGTAGGTCCACAGAGTGGGACCATGACACAGTGTGGAGGTCACGGCAGCAGCCACAGCAGCAGCATGCAGGTAGGCAGTGGCACAATGACATTCTGGAGGTGGCAAAATTCAGGAGTAGGGCCACAGAGTGGGACAATGATACAGTGTGTAGGTCACGGCAGCAGCCACAGCAGCAGCATGAGGTCAGGACAGTGGCCACAATTGGTTCACAGTGTGGAGGGTCACTGGCAAGCAGCACAACCAGAAGCAGTATGAGGGCAGACAGTGGCACAATGAACAGTGTGGAGGTCACGGGCAGGCAGCACCCACAGTATGCAGCATGAGGTCAGGCAGTGGCCACATGAACAATTCTGGAGGTGGCAATAAAAACAGGAGTAGGTCACAGAGTGTATTTGTTTAGGACAATGGGACAAAGAGTGTAGGTCACGGCAGCAGCCCCAGCAGCTGCTGGAGGTTCAGGACAGTGGGCACAATGACACAGTTGTGGAGGTCCGGCAGCAGCCACAGCAGCGGCATCCATGAGGTCAGACCAGTTGGGCACAATGACATTCTGGAGGTGGCCCAAAAAAAAACAGGAGTGGCCACAGAGTGGGACAATGGGACACATTGTGGAGGTCACGGCAGCAGCACACTGCAGCCAGCTGAGGTCAGACCAGTGGCACAATGAACAGAGTGTGGAGGTGGGTGGCAATACCAGTCCTGGGTAAGTTGGTTGGTGGCAGATGGATGAAAACCTGTCTGCAGAATGTGTGGAATCAGGTGAGTGGCGGGCATCAGAAATGGTGGCTGAGGGCAGGGAGTTTGAACCCAGGGACTCATTTCTTCCCTGTTTGGTGAGGTTGTCTGGCTGAGTAAGTCTGACGCCTAAGCCATTGGTGTGTGAAAAATCCTGGCAAACACGCCTGATTATCTTGACAAAGGTCTGTCGTCCACATTTCCGGTGGACAAGCGGGTATCCTTGGTGGTAACGACGGGGCCCCGCCGCACTGAACAACCGCTCTGATGCCACCATACCTGGCAGGGCAGGACAGCTTCTCCACGCAAACTCGGCAAGTTGCGGCCACAATCCAGTTTGGCTGCCCATGAGTCCAGCGGATCTTCTAATGGGGTGGCCAGAGTGCTGTCCAAGTGGACACACTGTTGGATTATGGGGGACTGCTCCAGGGGGTCCATGCTGTGCTGCTGGCTTCTGGGACTGCCCTCCTCACTAGGTGGGTGAAGAAGCTGTCATCAGAGCACTCCAGACTTAGGTTACTGCTGATGGAGAGGGGTACTGCTCCTACCCCCCACTTCCCCTAGGCAGCCGCGGCAGTAGTACGTGGAGTGCTGGGAACCCCACGGTCAGACCTGTCAGAGGAGGGACGACTGCCGCACATGGGCAGCGGGGCCAATGAATTAGGGAGAGGATTTCCCTATAGTATTTGGAGTTTGTCCCTCCCTCTCCAATGCTGTGGGAAAAAGGCTCCCAATTTTGGGACCGGGTAGCGAGGGTCCAATAGGGGTGGACGAGCCAGAGTCATCCCTCGCCGGATGCTGGACTTTTCGGCTGTCACTAGGGCCAGGGAACAAAAATAAAGCTTTGCTGCGGGCCAATTGCACCAAGTGACTCCGAGGGGTCTTCCCTGCTACATTTCCACTGTTTACTGCCACGTGCTTGGGGGTCTATCTGCCTCGTCTTTCCTCATCTCCATTCCCCTCATCCAGGCTGCTCTGCTCCTCCTCTCTTGTCACTGGTAGAAAATCCACTTAATATCACCAGACAATGATTCTGCTTCCAATGTCCTACTCCTCCCTTCCTCCTCCATTTCAGTCCACACCGGGACTCATGTGGCCACGAGACGGTAGTCGCCATGTCTCCATGTCCCTGCACCAGACAGATTTTTTCAGCCATTGTTCCAGGACATGATGCAGTGGTATGACGTAATCCATCCCGTAGTCATGGCTGACTGACAAAAAACGTCACATCCTCAATGGCCTTCAACAAATGGCAGGTGTCACGCAGAGCTGCAATGGCTTGACATCAAGTTAACCCGGGGGAGTACTTCTGTTGGCTGGAATCATCAAAAAATCGTTAATGGCCCTTTCTTCTGTTTATACAGGGCGGTCCAACATGTGCAGGTGGAATTCCAACGGGTGAAAACAATCGTATCAGAGTGTGTTGGGGGAGCCATTCTGCCGCTGCAACTCGAAGGGAGGTTGTTTCCTGGCTTTTTGTATGAATGGAATTAAAGTGCTTGCACAGTTTCCCTGGCCATTTTCAGAATGTTCTAGAAGATCGGTGTGGAAGACACTTCAGGAACATTTTCACAACCAGATTGAACAAGGTCGCGCCATGAAGGGGCGCATGGACATCCCTCCTCGGTGCCAGCGCGGACACCTTGTTCCGCCCACTTGTCTGTCTACCACCATGGGTTCCGATTTGCAGTTGGCGCGGAGAAAGCCACACATTGAATTTCTTGCTGCATGACGCGGAGCAGTTCCTCCACTGAGTGACTTCGTTGTTATTTTTTTTTTTGCCGAGGCAAGCAGGTGTTAGAACTGCGTGACACCGTTGTGCCCTACACATGTGGTATATGGAGCAGTACTTGTGGAGGCTGAGTGGTGTGGTGGTGGTGGGAGGAGGGGAGGCGGAAATTGGTGCAAGGAGCAGCAGTTTGACAAACGTGGTAGGAGGGGAAAAGCGGCGTTCTTTCCAAGTTTTGTTGGTGTGCCTGGGCCGGATAGACTTCACCCAGTGTGCGTAAAGGATATGTATCGGCCCTGACCGTAGTTACAGCTCCCAGAACGTCCGCGCTTGGCCGTGCACCTTGGAACAAAACGATAAAGGCTTAAGGGATGGCCCCCAACCTTCTGTTCTACATATTTATGAAGTGCTTGGTAATGCTTTTTGGAAAAGGGAAATTAACGGCTTGGAATCTCCATCTCGTCTCGGCACAAGCATTAGTTCTTGAATGGTGCAGAGTCCAACATTTGCAAGGGAGGGACTGCAGTACCCAACAACTTGGGGGGACAGGAGCACGGTTCAGCTGCTGCACCTTAGGATGGTTGGACACAGACTGTTTTATCTTGCAATATCCTCGCTGAACGATCTGGCTGGCGCCATAAGTAGTGAGGAGCAGGTGATCTGGACCGGGAGAATGATGTCAAAGAGAAACAGCCCCCTTCTAGCAGAGGTGAGGAGACTTGACTGCTGCAATGGCATGCGTGCCCAGCTGGGCGCTGCTTGATGCGGCCTTGCTGCTGTGTTGCTGTGGCGAAGGATGGACCCACCTCTGAGCAATGTTACTCCTAGGCCACGGATGGTGACCGCTCTGATGTGTTGACGCAGGGCCGTGGTGCAAAGTTAGCTCCCTTTGCCACGCTTCTCCTTTATGCTTACAGATTCTATACATTATAACCATATTCGGCTCCTCCGGTGTATTAGCAAAGAACTGCCACAACCGCAGAGCTATCGGATTCTTACCGCCACACTCGACTGAGTGCACTACTGCCGCCGCTGCATCGCTGAGGCCACTGTGCCGCTACTTTCTTGGACCTGCGAAGCGGGTTTTTTACCCCGTGGCCGCGTGGCTCCCGACCTCACCCACTGCTTGCTAATCCTGAAGCCTCACGCCAAAACAACCACTTGCGGGCTGCGCCCGCTTGCATGACGCGCAAGCTGACAACCTTTCTCGGACGATGATGAAGCCCTTGCCTCCCCAGTCCCATTAGTGCGGTCGGCTTCATCATCATCTTATTTGTGTTCATCGACACTGCTGTCCTCATCACCGGTCTTGGTAGGCAGACGGCTGACACCTGACAACATGACCTTCCCCATGCCAACTCTCCAACATCTATTACTTTGCCGCCTTAATCGCAAAAAGCTGGGGATAGTGGGCCCCATTTTCTTCGATGCCCAACAGTAGCAGCTGACTGCCCTTCCACACCAACTATTTCATCCCGCTATATAGTGGCGCTGAGCCCGGACCACATAGGTAGATTCTCTGGCTGGGGGAACCGGTTGGGACAGAGGCGGGTTGGGGACGGGTGAGGGCCACTGACCGCCCCCGGGCCACCCAACTAATGGTTGTGTCTGACGTTCCCCCCCGACTCTTGGCTGGGGTTGTCAGTTGTCATCTGGGCGGAAGTGGGGGAACCTAGTCATCTGCCCCCAACCGCCCCCTGCCCCCCCGGGTTTCCCCTCAGCCAAGACTACTATGTGGTTGGGTCGCGCCACTTTTATAGGGGAGGATGAACAATCAAGAACCTTTGGGTTGCTAGCAGTACAGGGCCGCTAGTTTACGGGGCATTTTGTGGCCTCACCGAGTAAACCCCGCGGGCGACGTCCCCTTGCTTTGCTGCACCTGCCCCGGGGAATGTTTGTGCCTCTCCCACTCCGCAGGTAAAGAGCCGCCCCCTCTCTGTCTGACATACAGTTTTTTTCTAAAATTTTACAGCCCACTTTTTTAAATGAAGATGTCTGAATTGAAAAAATACCACCCTGTATTTGAGGGTAAATTTAAACCCAAATAAGAACCCTTCCCGGAAACCCTTGGATATAAATTCGCTCCACAAATGGGCGGGAAAAATTGACTTGAAATATCCCTTTTTAAAAACTCTGTGTATTTTACTGAATAAAAAACCCCAAAAACGGGTTTTAATTTAAAAACCCTTGGATATGAATTTTCTACTAATTTCTTTTGGGGGCGGTGAAAAAAAAATTTTCTTTTACTGATTAAAAACTCAGAAAAAACGTTTAAATTTAAACCCCCGGGAGAAAATTGCCAAAAAAATTGAGCACCAAAAAATAGTAGCTTTGTAGCGTATTACAATTGGTTTTTTTCCTTACCCACACAACAAGGGGAAAAAATTTTGTTTTTTAAAACCTTTCGCTTGTAAAATTATGCTAAAGGAAAAATTATATATTTTGGGTTGAAAATGACGGTTTTTTGGGATCGCACCCGGGAAAACAACGTTTAAATTGACCCCTGGATGAAAATTGCGCCCAATTGGGCCACTAAAAACTATTTTAGCTTTGTAGCGGTTACAATTGCGTTTTTTTCTAGCCACACAAAAAGAGATAAAATTGAAATTTAAACCCTTCGCTTGTAAATTTTTGTTTACGGGAAAAAATGTTTATATTTTGGCTTTTAAAAACCCGGTTTTTGGGGGTAAAGCCCCACCACAAAACAACCCCTTAATTCCCCCCTGGATGAAAATTTGGGGAAAAAACCAATTGGGCCAACCAAAACTATTTGTTTTGAGCGTGTTACAATTGCGGTTTTTTCCCACCCCACACAAAAGGATAAAATTGAAATTTTAACCTTCGCTTGTGAATTACTACGGGAAAAAATTTTATATTTTTTTGGCTTTGGGAAAAAATGATGGTTTTTTGGGGGTCAGCACCCCCAGCAAAACAACGCTTAAAAAAACCCCCTGGATGAAAAATTGCGCAAAAAAATTTGGGGAAAACCAAAAACTGTCCCTTTGAAGCGTGATAAAAATTGCTGTTTTCTACGCCACACAAAAAGAGAAAAAGTTGTAATTAAACCTTTGCTTGTGAATTTTGTACGGGAAAAAAATGTATAATTTTGGCGTTAAAAATGACGGTTTCTTGGGGTCACACACCAGCAAAACAAGGGTTTAATTAACCCCTGGATTTTAAATTGCCAAAAAAAAAGAGAAACCAAAACTAGTAGCTTTGCAGCGTGTTACAATTGGTGTTTTCTGGGCCCCCACAACAAGAGAAAAAAATTGAAATTTAAACCCTTTCGCTTGTGAATTATGCTACAGGAAAAATGTTTTATTTTTGGCGTTGAAAATGGGGTTTTCTGGGGGTCGCACACCAGCAAAACAATGCTTTTTTTCCCCCCTGGATTTTAAATTGCGCAAAAAAATTTGGAGCAACCAAAACTAGTACTATGTAGGGGGGGGGTTTCCCAATTCCCGTGTTTTCTAGCCCCCCCCCAAAAAGAATAAAAGGGGTAATTAACCTTCGTTTGTGAATTATGCTACGGGAAAAAATTGTATTATTTTTGCGTTGAAATGACGGTTTGGGGGGTTTCACACCCCCAGCAAAAAAACCCTTAATTAACCCCCTGATGAAAATTTCCCGCAAAAAAATTTTGACCCAACCACAAACTAGTAGTTTTTTGGTATTAAAAATTGCGGTTTTCTACCCACAAAAAAAGAAATAAAATTGAAATTTAAACCCTTCGTTTCGAATTTTTGAACAAAAAAATTTTATATATTTTACGTTGAAAATAAAAGGGTTTCTTGGGGTCAGCACCCCCACAAAAAAATCCCTTAATTAACCCCTGGATTTTAAATTGCGAAAATGAATTGGGGCCCCCCAAAAACCCAGTAGCTTTTTAGTGTGTTCCAATTGGTTTTTTTCAACGCCAAAACCAAACCAAGATGAAAAAAATTGAAATTTAAACCCCTTGCTTGTAATTATGCTACAGGAAAAAATGAAAATATATTTTGGCGTTGAAAAAAAGGGGTTTCCCCCTTGGGCCCCCAACCCACCCCCCCAAGCAAAACCAACCCCCTTAAATTTAAAACCCCCCTTTGGTTGGGTAAATTTTTGCAAAAAAAATGGGCCCAACCACAAAAACAAAAGGTTTGGGGTTTTTTGGGGGTTTAAAATTTGCGTTTTTCTACCCCACACAACAAAATTTTAAAATTTAAAAATTAACCTTCGTTGTAAAATTATGCACAGGAAAAATGAAAATTATTTTGGGGGCGTTGAAAATGAGGGTTTTCTTGGGGTCAGCACACCAGAAAAACAACGTTTAAATTTAAACCCCGGGGATGAAAATTTTGCGAAAAAAGAATTGACAACCTCAAACTAGTAGTTTTGTAGCGTGTTAAAATTGCGTGTTTTCTACGCCACCCCCAACAAGAGAAAAAATTTTAAATTTAACCCTTCGCTTGTAAATTTTATGCTACAGGAAAAATGTATTTTATTTTGGCTTTTGAAAATGATGGTTTTTTGGGGTTCAGCACCCCCTCAAAACAACGTTTAATTCCCCCCAGGATGAAAATTTTGCGCAAAAAGAATTGGCAACCACAAATAGTTTTTTTGGCAGCGTGAAAAATTGCGTGTTTTCTACGCCACACAACAAGAGATAAAATTTGTTTTAAAACCTTCGCTTGTAAATTTATGTTTTCAGGAAAATGTATATTTTTTGGGGCATTTAAAAAATGACGGTTTTTTGGGGGTTTCAGCACACCAGCAAAACAACGTTTAATTTAAACCCCGGGATGTAAATTGCGCAAAAGAATTGAGCAACCAAAAAACTAATAGTTTGTGCGTGTTACAATTGCGTTTTTTTCTAGCCCCAAAAACAAGAGATAAAATTGAAATTATCCTTCGCTTTAAAATTATGCACAGGAAAAAAT
Source organism: Phyllomedusa bahiana (assembly GCA_025379985.1). NCBI lineage: Eukaryota > Metazoa > Chordata > Amphibia > Anura > Hylidae > Phyllomedusa > Phyllomedusa bahiana. The sequence continues at coordinate 12,201 of JAODAL010020970.1, read as the reverse complement.
TTATATTTTTTTGGCGTTAAAAAAATAAAGGGGTTTCCCTTGGGGTCAGACCCAGCAAAAAAACCCTTTTAATTTTAACCCCGGGAAATGAAAAATTGCGCCAAACAATTGGGCCACCACAAGCTAATAGTTTTGTACGTTTTACAATTGCGTTTTTTCCTACGCCACCCAAAAAGGAAAAAAATTTTTAAAAAACCTTTCCGCTTGTGAATTTTTGCAAACGGAAAAAATGTATATTTTTTTGGCCCGTTGAAAAATGAGGGTTTTTCTTGGGGTCAAAACCCAGCAAAACAACGCTTAATTAACCCCTAAATTTAAATTCCCGCCAAAAAATTTGGGCCACCACAACGGGTTCTTTTGTACGTTTTAACAATTCCCGTTTTTTCTACCCAAAAACAACAAGAAAAAAAATTTGTTTTAAAAATTAACCTTCGCTTGTAAATTTTATGCTAAAGGAAAAATGTTTTAAATTTTTGGCGTTGAAAATGCGGTTTTTTGGGGTAAGCACACCGGGAAAAACAACCCCTTAAAATTAAACCCCCCCCGGGATGAAAATTTGCCCCCAAAACAATTGGGCCCCACAAACTAGTAGCTTTTTTACGGTTCCCAAAATTGCGTGTTTTCTACCCCCCAACAACAAGAACAAAATTGAAAATTAACCTTCACTTGTAAATTTAAATGCTCCGGGAAAAATGTTTAAATTTTTGGGTTTAAAAATTTAAACGGTTTTTTGGGGGTCGAAACAAACCAGCAAAAAAAACGCTTAATTAACCCCTGGAGTAAATTGCGAAATAAAAATTGAGCAGCCAAAATGAAGTGGATTTGTTTTGGGTAAAAAGCTGTTTTTTTTAAATGAATAAAAAAAGGAACGGGTTTAAAGATCCCATTTGGTTATTAAATGTATATGAGCTGCATGGACGCACACTGGTTTTTCAGATCCAATCCCCCAAAAAAAAAAAATTCAAAAATTAGAACATTAAGAGAACAGTCTCTGGACAAGCTGAGACACCCCACGGGAAATCGCTGTATAAAAATCAGTTCTTCAGTGAGACCCTTTTCACAATAAACCGGGGGACACCTTACTAAATCAGTACAGGGGAAGGATTTGTGAGTCCCGGGGGGTCGGGGCCCAGCTTATATAGTGCGGTGACGTCACAGAACCCCCCCGGTCTCTGTTTGGCTTCATCTTCCCAAAATTCAGCAGGCTACCCTTCTTCCCCCCAGAGTCTTTGCCCCGGTGGCCATGTCCCGCGCCATTTAATCAATCAAAAGCACCCGAATTTCCCCCAAATTTCACTTCGTTCAGATCCAAAGTTTTCCTGAAATTCTAAACGAATTCCACTTTGTTAGAATCGATTCGCCCATCTCTAATGATAATATAAATAATTAATCATTTTTGTCAATGATTTGTAATGTAAATAATTACCAACAAAATCAAGAACCAAAATTTCTACCAAAATAGTTTAAAGGTAACATTAGAATATATATACAACAATGTATAAAAAAATAAATAAGTGTGTGAATACCCGGTGACATAAAATTATGCACAGCAAATAGTCATAATTCATTCACCAATTTAGTTGAACAGGTGTCAAACTGAACAGGGACCTGTTAGAGCAAACATTGTTTACCGCGATTCTTCAAATTACTTCGGCCTTGGGATACCGTATTTTCAATATACACTGGTATGAATCATTAATCCGTTCACGATCCTTAGACTTAAACAAAAACGGATGTATAACAATTGGGTTTACAATAACAAATCAAGGAAAAATAATTTATCCGTTCCATAATAACAACAGGATTTTTTTATAACACTGTTTAATACTAAAATACAATATTGACTTCTTGTAGGGAGCCTGCAACCTACATTACTGTTTGCACGTTGAAAGAATACACAAACAGTTAAATAAGCAGCACCAACCAGGGATCTAAGGCATATGCCCTGAATTCCCAGGACATACTCTACATTCACCACATTTGTGTGCTGTTGTAGAGCCCTTGGGCAACTACCTAGTGTGCCCAACGAATAAGTTGGCCCTGAGTAGTGCTTCTCTGCAGTAGAGAATGGTACGACATGTTCTGTAGATCTGCTAGGATGAGCGGTTCCTTTAGGCACCAGGTGAGGGCGGCCCCATCTTCTTTTTCCTAGTACATTGTGGATAAAGTTCATGACCCAGAGAAGATCCTGTCCTCAAAATAGAAAGTGAATTCCAGCTTCCAGGCAAAAAAAAAAAACTATATATGTAAGGAACTACATTTAAGGTAGGACATTTTTATTTGGAGCTTTGGAACCCAATTACCAGTTTTCCACAGAGCTATGTTTTACATAGAATGGTTTCAAACATTAATGATCATCCTGAAGCAATTAAAATTGGTATGTTAAGGGACCACTGTATTAGGCCATACATTTTCAGGGTGATAGCTCTGCTTTTAATCTGGGGTGTCATAGGGTGCTGGTAGGGTGAATATATTATTCATTTTTCTTCTACTGTTTGACCCTGGATGCTGTTCGTGGAGCTATTATACTGATTCTTTTATTCTAGTATCCCTTGCTACAGTATGTGCATTAATGTATATAGTATTTCCAAAGAGACCCGGAGGCTTATTGTTATACTTTTTATGAGTTAATAATGGACCAAAGACACACTTGGAGGGACGATATTAATATTTAACCTTTAGACAGAATTCTTAAATTCTGACACAATAAAAATTTTATAAACTAACTTTTCAAAAACAGATAATTGTGTTCACAAAAACACTATAAAACACCTTAACCTGTGGGCCTCTACGGCTGCAAAAAAGGATTTAAAGATAAATGTGCAAAGAAATGAAATGTTTTGTGGAATCTATATTGGGAGTTCAGAAGCTGCTGAAGGAAATGTCTCTCCAATTATCAAGATCATTCAGGAACCTGACATGATTTGTTGATGTAAGTTTGACAGACTCTTGAAAGGTCGTTCGCACGGAGCTTTCCTATCCTGTCAAAACTGTTGGAATGATGGACATGAGCATTGTATTGGCAGTGAGCTGTTACACTCATACGTAAAAATGGGAAGAAACACACCATTGCATCAAAACACATGACACATTAAAAACACGTAAGTTACAAAGCAGTTATTTAATTTGGCGAATTATATTATTTCACATTTTTAGTCTTAAAGTCTTTATTAGGTTTGCACTATGAATAGAACAAGACACTATAAAGTAAGAACTATAAAGGATTACAAAGATCCTGTGAGATGAAGCAGTATGTAAAATTATTATCAAAATCAAAGATAAATGTTAAGAGCTATAAAGTATTAAAGAACTTTAGATATATATTTCTAATAAAAAAAAGTGGGAAAAGCAGAAAAGAGAACCACAATGCTTATCATTTGCAAAAATATTAGATATTAGGGGAAATTCCAATTTTGATTACTTTAGGTATGTTCACTGGCGTGTTGGATCCAATTTTGGACCTAAAATTAGATGCGTTTGTATCAATGTTTTGAGGGCCCTAAACGACCCCCAAACACGCATCTAAAACAATGTGCAGTGTGATTTACATTGCTTTCAATTGTTAAAGCTGCACGGGGTACAGACTCTGAGTGATCGCCAATGCGTGTTTACATGTGTCTTTTGATGAGTATTTCGGATCTGTTCGAAAGATTTGTCATGTCAATTCTTGTCCAAAAGACCCCAGCAAGCACCCTATTCATAATCAATAGAGTGTGATCCTGCTGCAGCCAAACGCATCAACATGCCACTGCGTGCTAGATGCATGTGGAATAGAATTTTGGATGTGATTTACGCAGCGCTTTCGGCTCCAAACCGCCGTGTGAACATCCTTAACATGAAGGGAAAAGGTAAATTAATAGTATAACATAAACATGCTGTTACTATCCGTTTAATTTTCAGAGATGGAGCAATTTTATCTCCTGCTTGTTACACAAGCTTCCATAGGTTACGACCAGATATCTCTTATTAATAGTGCCGGCACGGTGAGGCACTCCTTGTGTGTCTTATTAGCGATAGAGAACTTGTTATCACTTCTCATCGTCTTATCTTTCACATGAGAAAAAACTTTAACTTTAGGGTATGTTCACACTGGCGTTATTGACTCTGTGTAGGATCTGTTTTTAGATGTGTGTTTGATACTGTGTTTTCGGACCTGAATGAACAACACGCTCTAAAAAATGTGCATTGTGATTTACATTGGTTTTCAATATAAAAACACGCATCGATGTTCAGATGAATGATAATGATGCGTGTTATACATGCACATTTGTGATGCGTCTTTCGCGTCCCGTTCAAAGATCTTGACATGTCAAATCTTGATCCAAAAGACACCAGCACACACCTTCATTTAAAAAAAACTATAGGGTGCGTTTCTGATGCAGTGAAATGCATTTCCAACGCACCTGCGTGTCTGGTTGTCGCATTATGATTTGTTTAAGCAGCGCTTTTGAATGTGTTTTTTGCATCCAAAATGGATCCAAAAACAGATTCAAAATCGCAGTGTGAAATCATAAAACCTAGACTTACTGACCAGGGAGCAGCCTTGTACCAATCCTGTCAGGTCTGTAAGAGCACATTTATATGTATTGCACTCAAAGATAGGCAGTGTCACTAGCAGCTTACAATAATTTCTTGGCAGATGTTAAGTTTTCTCTATCACTAGAGAATCTTCTTAGGACAAATACAGCTCTGCTACCTCACATTCTGTAGGCAGTGTAATAGTTGTGCACCAATCCTGTTCATCAGGAAAGTCCATGTATCAGGTCTCTAACTAGGAATAGGACCTAGCAGAGGTGAAATGTCAGAATCACTGCTATAGACCCACCTGAAAGCATGAACAAGCACTTGCAAGCCTAAGACGATCCCACCTAGCCTGCACAAGCACCTGGAGACCCATCATAGATGAAGCTGCCAGATCAGATAACCCCTTTGATGTCTGTGGAAATCCATTGATATATTGAATGGAATGAGATGCATGAATTGAATATGTTAGGTTCATTCTATTTAAGGAAATGTGTATTGTAGAGCTACAATATGGATCAATTGTACGGTCCTATGTAAAATAATGCAAATGAAAGTTAAAGGGGTTGTCTCACTACGAAAATTATAGTTGAATTGTGGGGCCAAAAATCTAATGATTAGTCCTTGGTTTACTATTGGCAAAGTGCCTACGGTTTTAGAGAACGGGCTAGTTTACAATGTGCTTTAGCAACGGTTGTTTGTTTATGTTCAGGGAAGCATTCTGTCATGCCTAGTCGTGCCACATGCAAAGAAAGGCACGTGAAGAGGAGGGGCAGAGGATGTGTGTATTGGCTGGCAAGGAGGAGAAGCGTAGTGAAAAAAGGATACAATACACACAAACCCCCCTGCATGTCCTCTCACTGCTTCTCCTCCTTGCCTGCCAATACACATATCCCTGCCCCTCCCCTTAACTGCCTTTCCTTTGCATGTGCATGACCTGGGCAGGACAAAATGCTTCCCTGACTAGTAAAAAAACTCCGTGTGTAAGCAATGTAAACTGGCCGTTCTCTAAAAACCGTAGCACTTTGCCAATAATAGTAACCAAGGGACGTACATCCTTAGATTTTTGGTCCCCACATTTTTAACTATAATCTTCATAGTGAGACAACCCCTTTAAGAGTAAAGAACCCACAGTCACTTAATAAGATCTCAAAATCTTCCTCATAGACGTAGAATTAAAGTGAACTTGTCAGGTCATTTGTGCTGCCCTATCTGAGAACAGGATGTGATAGAGGAAGAAAAACAAATTATGAAACATGTATGAGATCAAATTGTTCCCTACAAAACTAGATCAACATCTTAAGGCTTGTAATTTAAAAATTAGGTTACTTTTGGGAGGTTTCCACTTTACTAGTACGGCGGGGTTTGCAAATAGACAAAGGACCCACAAGACAATTCAAGCAAAATCTGCACTCAAAAATCCAAATGATGTTCTACTTTCTTGTGACCCTTGTGCTATACCCAGACAGCAGTTTATCCACCACTTATAAGGTACAGAGAAATAAATTGCAACTAAACTTTTTTCTCTCCAAAACTTTTCAGGTAAAACAAATATCTTGTTAATATTTAAAATGTAATTTTTTTTATTTTGCAGCTGATGATAGTAAATTTATTATACACTCATGAAGACAAAATGTTTCAATACACCCTCTAAATAGTTTCCTTGAGTTTTTTTTCCCAAAATGAGAGAGTCACATTTAGGGTATGTCCTTTATACGGTACATCAGAGGCTTTGGCAAATGCCATATTGCACCCAAAAACCCATTCTCGCAAAATCCACACTCCAATGCTAAATAGCTTCTCCTAGTCTTCTGAGCCCTCAGTGTAACGCCAACTAGCTCGTTTACAGCACATATGGGTTAGTTTGTACACAGGAGGAAATTAAATAAAACATTTGGAGGGTGTTTATTGTCTGAAATTTTAAGTGAAATGTGTAGCTAAAATACCATTTACAGAAAATTATATTTTTTTTATTTTTTATGGTGTAATGCTTAAAACATTGTGAAAATGCCTATGGGGCTAAAATGTTAATGAAGCCCTCGGATGAACTTCTTGAGAGGTCTGGTTTACAAAATAGAATAATTCAGGGGAATTTACATTGTATCTGGTACTCAGGGGCTTTGCATGTGCAGCGTAGTACTGTAAAACATTCTAGCAATATCTGCCCTCTAAAATCCAAATTTCACCCCTTTCCTTCTGAGCCTTACAGATGCCTAAAATAGTGGTTTAGGAAACATATTGATATTTCTGTGTTCAGGAAAAAATGTTTTAACAAATTTGTGTGTGCTTGTTTCAGGAAGTTGCTGTAAACTGAAAATGTGTATGTGTGTAATTATCAGATTTGAAAAGGGGGTATGTCAAAAGCCACAACTGGTTGCAGTAGAAAGCGGTTGGAAAGTACATTTACAGCTCCTGCAGCCACCATTGGGCCCTCGTTCACATTTTGGAATTTTATATGGATTATCATTGCAAGAATTCTGATGTATTCGCTTAGAATCATGTAATTGTTACATTAAATCTGTTGTCTCATGGGCCACACTGCCTTAGGTAGACATGATGTGCTTAGCCAATTGGATGTCCAAATTCATGACAAAACAAATAAAAAATCTGCTACAAAAATCAATTCAAAGTTTTGCCTCAGATATGTGAAAGATTTTGCATATATAAAAATCTGTTATGCTGCAAAGGGCCTTGGAGAGTATTATCCAATCCTCATGATTCGATTTAGGCAAGGTAAACAAAAGATTATTACCAAATACATTGCTGTTTGATATTACTTCATATCAGAGTTAGAGCACATCTTATCCCTGTTGTTTACAGAGATTTCCAGGTTACTGACCACCTATTCTGCTCTAGCATCCTGAAAGGATAGTGAAGTCATTCCCTGCTATGTCAGAAGCAGAGGAGCTTGTTTATCTTTCGATACTGGCAACTTACTTCTTAAGAGCTCAGCTAGTATAGTAGAGCTTATAATGTCAGTCAACTGTGGAACTGGCCAGAACCTTAATAGAAGTGGAAGCCTGAAACTATCTGTGAAGTAGTCAGGCTTGCGAAAAAGCAATAGGAAAACCCTTTAAAGGAGCTTAACAGCTTAACGCATGCTCTTTATAGATCATTAACAATAAATAGTATATCGGTAAGGCTCCTAAACAATGCCATGCAAACTCTATTTAAAGCAGGATTTCGAGCTCTGCATCAGTTTTAAAGCGCTATAAAATATATTAAAAGTTTTTAAACCATGAATAGTATGCTGAGCAGAACAAATTGACGTGTTATGTTTAAAACTGCAGATTGGTATGATTCTAGCAGTACCTAGTTCCTAGCCTTATTATCATGTTTTAACTACTTTTGAAAAAAATAAAAATGTTTTTTTAAAATTTGCTTTGTAGCACAATTCTCTGGGAGTGCAAAAACTTATTGGTTTTTCCATTTATGACTTGAATGAGGGCTCTATTTTGTGGGCTGAAGTTTTTTATGGGTATAAATTTAGGGATACATGCAAACATTTTGATTATATGACAGTTTTTGAAGTGACACGTGAACAAAAATCATGCACATTTGGCATTCAGGAAATTAGTTCCTTATACAGAGCTGTGCGTGTTCATTGGATTGAGATAAACATGTTGTATAGTGTGATAGATTAAGCTGTTATGGACCTAGCTATACCAATTATGTTTAAATTCTCCATTTTTTTTCATTGATTTATTAGTATAATGGCAACTAGGGGTGTTTGAACATTATAATTCTTTTTACATTTTAAAAACTTTTTATTTTTACTTGTAATTTTAAGCCATATAGGTTCTTAACCACTGGGAGGTATAACAGTGGATACACTTTCTAAAATACTACAGTATTTCAGAATATGGCTCTCTATTACCATGACATTAAATAATCAAAATTATCAAATTTATCTCCAATCCCGGATGCTAGCGGCCAGTGTCAGTTGTAAAATACATCCAGCAACCGTCAGGATAGAGCAGGCTCCATGACATTAATATGGAAATATTCGGCCACATCAGTAAGGGGGTATTAATCCTAATGAAATCTATCACCCAAATTTTAAAATGTTGCTGCCTTTAGGAGCATAGCTATTGTGCACCATATCAACCAATATGAAAAAGTAACTCTGGTTGTAATCAGTTAAGCAGCCAAAAACTGTGATCACTATATCCAATGGTTATTACATTAGAGATATTGGTGTCTCACTGTGTTTTATTAGTGTTCAGAGCCTTAGAATCCAGTAACGGACCACCGCTCCCCCCCCCAGTTTTCAGACTAATAGATTTTACAGCTTTTCTCTGCACTTATTATGTAATTTTCTTTAACATTTTTTAGTATTTTTATATAACCTCTGTAGTGACTTTTTCACTCTTATAGTCACAATTTAGATTATTTTACTGAGGTCACGCCTTCATCAGCAAGAGTTAATATAAAATACTAATAGATTCTGGATGTATATGTTTGCTTTATTTGTGCTAAAAAGTGATTGTACCAAGTGATTTCAAATGCGTAGATAGGAGAAAAATACTATCTCATACTTGTCACAATTAGACTTTTAGCAAATATTAGCATATGCTTAGTTTTTCAAATCTTGTCATATAGTGAATTGTTAACGTTTTTTTTTTCAATCTCCTAAAAATCTAAAGTTTAAGTTTTTATTTTGTTAGTATTTTGTAAATCCACATTTGACTTTCAACTCTGACATCCTTCTTGTTCATGCTCTCAATCACGATTCAAGCATGTCTTGACCGAAATCTGATTCCCAGTGTCTTCTATACGTTCCCAATGTTGGTGCATATTTGGTCGATAACTAGGGCATGAATACAACATTTTTTTCACTCCTTATCACATGTATACAATTGGGTGCGGGGCTGAGGTCTGGGGACTGTGGAGGCCAATACAGCCAATCTCATTTATTGTCATTTAACCATTTCTTCGCCATCTTGACCTGCTTGGTAGTTGTCTGCTGGGAACACCTATGTTATCCTTTTCATAACCATAGTACTCAAGTGGATGAAGTAACTTATCTTGTAGGAAGACTCACTATAGCTCAGCACTGAGATCTACCATCCAATCCTGGTTAAGTAACCAACATGTCTTTGCTATGTGAAACAACCACATATCATCAGGCTTCCTCAACCGAAATTGACCAGTTTTTCAATTTTATTGTTCCATTAGCCCCCTTTCCCTTGATTCTTCCGAGACCTTTTGAACCCATCAAAGCCCAGTCTACTGGAAATTTGGTCTCATCGCATCCTAAATTACCAGTTTACAAACTTCTATTGTCCACTTTGCATACTTTTTTTGTAAAAATCCATAGCCGTCACTTCTTTTGTTACATTGATAGTTATCTAAATGGTGATGCATACCACCATTATAATGATGCTTAAGGCATGAGCCTGTATATGAATATACAGTTGAAACCAGAGTTTCCATACACTATAATAAAAAGGAATCTATATGCATGTTTCTCTCACTATCTGACATGAAATCAGAAAATACATATTTCCCGTTTTAGGTGAATAGGATTAAACCAATAATTTAAATTTGCCAAGTGTCAGAATATGCACTTTTTATGACTTTCTGCAAAGTCAAAACTTTACATACATTTCATTATATTTGGTAGTATTGCCCTTAAACTGGATGGACTTGGGTCAACATTTGGATATGTCCTTCCACAAGCTTCTCATATAGTTGGTAGGATTTTTTTGGCCCATTCCTCCTGACTAGAAATGGTGTACGGAGCCATGTTTGGTAAGTGCATTGCTAAGCACCTGCCTTTTCACTTTGCCCATACATTTTCAATAGGATGAGATCAGGGCGTTGCAATTAGAGATGGGTGAATTTCTCAAAAATTCGGTCGCTTCACTTCGCCGAATTTCCGACAAAAATAACTTCGGTCCGAATTACCTTCGGGACGAATCTACGTTAAAAAAACAGTATTTACAGGCTGCACAGAGCCTCAGGGTGCTGTGGAAAATTGTATCATGCTTAAATATGCAGAGGGGAGCTTGGTTTGTCTTCATAACAATGTTGTGTTTTAGTATGACACGCAACATGGACTGCCGCCGCTATTGAATCGCTTCACTATAAAATTCCTGGGCACTTAAGAGGGCAAATACTGACCAAAAAACTGAAGGGAATGTAGCCTGATGAAAAGTCATGCAGCGGCAGCTGGAAAAAAAAAACAAGTGAGAGCTCAGGTGGGATAATTTATGTGACAGAGTGTGGAGGTGACGGCGGCGTCTACGCAGCATGAGGTCAGAGAGTGGCCACAATGACATTCTGGAGGTGGCAAAATAACTGCAGTAGGCACAGGTGGCACAATATAAACACAGTGTGGAGTTGACGGCATCAAAACAGCAGCAGCAGATGAGGTCAAGACAGTGCACAATCACATTCTGGAGGTGGCAAAACAGTAGTTGGTCCACAGAGTTGGCACAAGACAGGGAGTGGAGGTGACGGCAGAGCATGAGGTCAGACAGTGGCACAATGACATTTCTGGAGGTGGCAAAACAGTAGTTGGCCCACAGAGTGGCACAATGCACAGGGGTGGAGGTGTCGGCAGCAGCATGAGGTCAGGACAAGTGGCACTATGACATTTCTGGAGGTCGGCAAAACAGTAGTAGGCTCAGAGTGGCACAATCGACAAGAGAGTGGAGGTGACAGGTGGACAGCAGCATTGAGGTCAGACATGGCACAATGATATTCTGGAGGTGGCAAAAACAGGAGTAGGCCACAGGTGTGCACAATGACACAGTGTGGAGTTGACGGCATCAACAGCAGCAGCAGCATGAGGTCCTGACAGTGGCACTATGACTTTAGAGGTGGAAAAAACGCAGGAGTTAGGCCCACAGAGTGGCCAATGACAGAGAGTGGAGGGATGGTCCAGTGGCTCAAGCTGATTGAGGTCAGGAGAGTTGCCTGTGTGAGTTGGAAATTCTGGTCCGGTGGGCAAAAAACTGGAGTAGGCCACAAGAGTAGCTCAATGGTACAGAGAGTGGAAGTGACAGTTGGCAGCAGCATGATGGTCAGACAGTGGCACAAAGACAATCTGCGAGGTGGCAAAAACTGGAGTAGGCCACAGAGTGGACACAATGACAGAGAGTGAGATGACAGGCGGCAGGAGCAACAGCATGAGGTCCAGAGAGTGGCACAATTAACAGTGTGTAGGTGGACCGCTGCAAGAATCATCAGCAGCAGTTCAGCATGAGGTCAGAGAGTGGCACAATTGGACACAGTGTGGAGGTCAAGAACAGTAGCAGATGAGCGTAGGCAGTGGCACAATGACATATCTGGAGGTGGCAAAAACTGGAGTAGGCCACAGAGTGGCACAATGATCAGAGAGTGGAGGTCGACGGCGGCAGGAACAACAGCAGAGGTCAGAGAGTGGCACAAAGAACAGTGTGGAGGTGACGCAGCAGCAAACAGCAGCAGCAGCAGCATGAGGTCAGAGAGGTAGCAACAATGACACAAAGTGGATGTCACGGCACCAGAACAGCAGCAGCCAGCATATAGTCACTAGAGTGGCTCAATGGAGAGGCAGATGGAGAAACTGTCACGCAGATGTTGGCATAGTGCGGTAGCGGCATAAGGAATAGTGGCTGAGGCAAGTAGTTTGACCCAGACTCATTTCTCACAGTTTGGGTGAGGCGTCATGGCTGATGTTAGTCTATCGCC